>PVJH01010976.1:19442-71181 GCA_004026705.1 Nesogale talazaci
CCCCAGTCCTTCAGTGGTCTGCCTCGACACTTCACGACTCACCTCCCACACGCCCCGGATCGATGCACACCCATGGCACTCTCACGGCACCAGCCCCTTCCCTGGCCTCCTCTTCCAAGCCCCAGCATCTCTCGCACGGGCCAGGACTCAGAGGAAGGGCTCCTGACTGGACACCTTGACCCCTTGTGCCTGCAGGACCTCCATCTGCATTGGGTGGTGCCCTTGCCAACCAATTGCTGTGATGCATTATATTGTTATTGACGGGATATAGTCTACACATCATCCTTGCTAGTGCTTGTTTTTCTTTTTTTTGGGGGGGGGCATCACTGCCCTCTGGTGGTCAGAGTAGGAGGCCCAGCCTTGCTCCTAGAGAGCTGCTGCTGGATTTGAACCTCCAACTCAGTGGGCCGCAGTCCGGCCCACAACCACTACGCCACCGGGGCTCAACCACTTGCTTTTCTAAAGGCAGTTCAAATGCCAGCTTCCTCCAGTCCGAAGCAAATCCTCCTTGCTCAAATCCCTGAGACTTCACTGGGCAACAAGTCACAGTCCCTCAAAGGAAGCCACATCAGCCCAGACTCTAAACCACTGACTTTCTCCATATTTGAGTCTTTTCTGGCAACTAGACACAGCAAGCTCCTCTGCAGGGAGGGAGCGACTTGGTTCGGTGGGCTTTGGAATCCTCACCACGATACCCCTGGCCTGGCCTGAAATGAACCCTGAGAGAAAACTGGATTTCTGTTCTTTTTAAAAGACAGAGGAATGAAGGCTGAGAAGCTTAGAAGTCCACAAGCAACTATAAACAATGGCAGGAGCCAACCAGCCCCAAAGGTCAGTGTGACAAGAGGCTCCAAGTTCACGGGAGAGATTCCATGCGGAATCGGAGACCCATTCATTTCTGCAGCAATGGCAATAGTGAGAGGCTGGCCATCAGAGGTCGCTACTCTGATGGAGAAGAGAGAGCTTGGAGAAAGAAGATGGCCTGTGAGGGAAGAAGAGAAGGAAAATAATTTAAGAAAGAAACTAAAAAGAAGTAAGGAGAGAGGGAGGGAAGGGAAGATAATAAGAGGTAGGTAGGTAGGTAGAAAGAAAGCTAGATGACTGATTGATAGATAGATGGCTAGATAAAATGAGGAAAAGAAACAGAAGAAGGAAAGAAACACACCAGAGGAAAAGGGTAAGGAAACTGACATGGGCAGGGCCTGTTGTGTGCCAGGCCCAAAGCTGGTTCTTTCCAGGGGCTCTTCACACCCCGTGGGCCGGTGCGCCATTCCTCCTCTGAGAGAAGCCCCGGGGCTTCCTCAGGACTGCCCCGTGCCCCAAGGGAGTAAGAGCCCGGTCTCCAGACCCCGAGCGGCAAGGACAAATATGTGCTTTGTCCTTGAGGGAAGGCTCTGGATGCACACACAAGCCGGAATCCACTACAAGCCGAGGCTTGGTGCTTTCTCTTTGCAAGGGTTACACGATATGCGCCCGAGGCTCGGGAACAGAAAAGGTAAAAACATGCACTGAAAATTCCAGCGATTAACCATAAAACTTTCAGAAATTCAATTATTTTTCCTTCAAACCCCTTTTGGGCACTGTATTGAAACAAAACATAAAGGCATGTTGGGCTGAACATCTGCCCTCTGCCAGGCTCAGAGGAAGCAGGCCTGCCCAGTTTCCTAAACACACAACATGGGCTTTCTGGTCTCAGGCAGCAGAGGGAGGAAGTCCTGCCCTCCATGAGGCCAAGGGGAGTGGAGTTCAGCAAGACCCTTGAGGCAGACCCCTCCTGTCTTGGGATTTAGATCTCGACTGGTGCCTGGGTGCTAGGAGCCCAAAGGATTCCAGCCGCTCCCCATGTCAGGAGGCCCCTAGAGTGACTACAGCAATTAATTCAGGGCTTCCTCTGTGCCTGTCCCCAACCACCTCCTTTCAGTTCTGCTGGAGGCATACCAGTGACTTGAGATCTGGCCATCAACAGGCCAACAGAGTCCCGTGGGCAAGGACATTCTCTGAGCCAAGGGTATCTGCTAAAAGAGAAGGGGCCAAAGAAATACATGAACAAAAAAGAAAGTAATTTGAAAGCAGGAGGAAACAAAAGAGGAATATTAGTGGAAAAAAACAAATACAAAACCTAAAACACAGAACGGTGTCAATGCTGTAATAACAATTTCCTCAAATTATGTACATGTGAGAAAGGAGGCCAGGGGCCTGGAAAAGCAACACTTTAATGTCTTGGGTTTTAATGGTGATACCTTTGGTTGTGGGTACATTTTTACCTGCCATTCGATTTCTGTTAAGAAAGGTAAATGATAAATGCCAATGTAAGAGTAATTTGAAACACTGTCAGAGATTTCTTTTAAATCACAAAGAAAAAGAATAAAAGATCTCCTCTCCCCTGTCCCCTCTCCCCACATCCTTCCTCGCCCTCCCTCTTCTGCCCTTTCTATCTGCGCTGTGCGCGGACCTGGCTGTTGAGATCATGGCTGTGCAGGAGAATATCAACAGACGCCCAGGCGGGCCCAGAATGAACGTGGCTGTGCCCCTGTCCAAATGGATCTGAACATCCCTGGAGGAACCTGGGTTTGGCCCTCACTTTCTCTAACTGCTGACTGACTTCATGAGCGGGGATTATTGGGGTTTTGCCAATCAGTACACATGAATTATAAAAAAATAAATAAATTCACATGTAGAATAAACTGCCACATGGTCAGTTATCCTATGAAAAGGTGAAAGGGGAAAAAAAACCACAAGGAAAAACAATAAAAGATTCTGAGTACCAAAAAATTAGAAACTTCCATATGCAAAAATTAAAAAGAAACTAAAATGGAGAGGAAAGACAAGTATATGGCAGAAACTTATCTGTAATAAGAATGCTGTCATCATTGAAATGCCACCAAGTCAGAACATGATCAGACAGGGTTAACAGTACTAATTCATAATATATACCTTAAAATAAAAAAGCATTAAGATTCAAGAGAAAATAGACACAATTTATGAGTATGATTCACACAAACAAAAAAGCACCACTGATTAATAAACTTATGGGAAAACATCCAATCTCATCATTAAAGAACCCCACATTAAGACGAGAATAAAATATCAAAAAAAAAAAAAAAAAAGTTGAGCCCCAGTGGCTCCGGATTGGCAAAGCCTCAGAAGCCCTATCTGAGTCCCCGTGAGTGGGAATGGGCTCGGCGGCAGTGGGTGAGCGCCATCCTCTTCTGGTGTCAGGGCTGTGGAGACTACGGTGGTTGTACGCAGGACTGCGGCCCACTGGGTTGGAGGTTCAAATCCAGCAGCAAGGCTGGGCCTCCTACTCCCACCACCAGAGGGCAGTGATGCAAAAAAAAAAAAATAAAATATCATTGCTTCCCTAATAAGCTTCAAAATATACTTTTAAGTTATAAACCAACATCAGCTTCAGATACTTATGTAAAGTGGCACAGCCTTCTTGGAGAACAGTACGGCGACAGATAACAAAGGGTTTAAAGTAGCCTGCCCGTTGCTTTGAATCCAGTGAGCTGGCACCTATCATCAGAAAAACTGACAACACAGAGTTGAACCGTTTATAAAAAAGTTCACACCACTTACTTATTTATTTAAGAAAAAAAAAGGAAAGCTTAAATAGTCTAGAAGGTCAGTAAGAGTGCTGTGTAAAACGTCCGGTAAAGCAGAAATCGTGAGGTCTATAGATTGTGACTGTAACTAGATGTCTTTTTAAAGGGGGAGGGGCTTCTGATGGACAGTGAAAAGATATGTACAATGAAAGACACATGGAAACAATCAATCCCATGGCGTAGTGGACCACACAAACCGTAGTCTCCACAGCCCTAACACCAGAAGAGGATGGTGCCCAGCGCCCCCCGCCGACTGCTCCCATAAGGATCATGTTGGAAGGCCTCGCTGCGCTCACCCACTGCCGCCAAGCCCATTCCCACTCACGGGGACTCAGATAGGGCTTCTGAGGCTTTGCCAATCCGGATCAGACAACCCAACCTTTCTACGCTTTGAACCGCAGACCTTGCAGTTAGAACCCCAACTTCCACCACCACCAGGACTCCTTAGAAGGCCCGAGGTAGAATGGTAGAGTTCATGTCAATGAACTCAAAACCATAAATGAGATTAGGCTTCCTGGCTAGAGGCGGGGGGGACCCCAAAACTATGGCCTTTAGTCATCCTTCAGGTCTGGAACTGACTCCAGGGTAGAAGCATGAACCATTTAAGATCCAGAGAGCAGCACCACGGAGGACGTTCAGAGGGTTAAGAAGGACGAAGAGGTGAGGCCAGGAAGCACGGCGAGGAGGTGGGGTGAGATGGGACAGCAGAGCGGTTGCAGGCAGAATGGATGCCACTCGCGATCTGCTTGGTAGACCTTCACCTACCGCACACAACAAGTTTTTAAAAAATCAATGAAAAGACATGCATGAAATAAACCAAAAAACAGCTGCTCTCGTGAAGAAATCAGTTTTCAGATGGTCTTCGCTTGCTTTTATCTACTTTTCTGTATTTTCTAATATTCTTTAAATTATTCTTTTGATTGAAAAAAATGAAACCATTTGACATTTTAAATGTTTTCTAGGTCTGACATGCCCATGGGCCACCATCCCACATTTCTCTAGATGAATCTTCTTCTGAGCCAGCACTTACAAGGGCCCACAACCAAGGGACAAACAAAAAGAACATCATCAGTGTTTTCTTACGAGGCCATTTGATGCCACCAGGTCCTAGGCCACTCAGTACAACCCAAAGGGCCGGGAATGATCACTTTTGTCCTTTATCTGAATCCTGGTGGTGTAGCAGTGGGTTAAGTGCTAAACTACTAACAGCAAGGCACTGATTCAAACCCATAACGACTGACCATTTACAGAATCTTGCCGAGCATCCTACTCTGTCCTATCAGGCTCCTGGGAGTTAGACTCACCTCCCTGCTCCTGAATCTGACAGGAGGTGGGGAGTTATGAATGAGGAAAGGCAGGGCTCTGCAGCCCCGCCCATGACCAGTTTTCTCTGGATATCTGATATCATCCATAAATAGTCTTTCAAACATGCAGGGGTTTCCCTTAAATTTATTTGAAAGTCGGGACTGAGCCCCGGTGGCGTAGTGGTTGTGCGCAGGACGGCGGCCCACTGGGACGGAGGTTCAATTCCAGCAGTGGGGCTGGGCCTCCTACTCCCACCACCAAAGAGCAGTGATGCCCCAAAAAAAGAAACAAAAAAAAAAATTATTTGAAGGTGTTCATATTTATCCCTAAATCAAAACCCAATGTTAATGAGTTGATTCTGACTCATAATGACCCTACAGGGCAGAAAGGAAGGGGTCCCTGGTGGCGTAGTGATTACACAATGGGCTGCAAGTGACAAGGTCCGCAGTTCGAAACCACAGGCTGCTCCTCGTAAGACAGGCTTTCTATCCCACCGCACACACAGTCAGTGTCTCGGAAAGTCCCACAGGACTCAAAGGGGGAAGTTCTATCCTGTCCTGTAAAGCTACTAGGCGTCAACACTGACTTGAACTTGTCGCTAGGGTTCGAGTCATAGCTATATATCTATATGGTAGTCGACTCTGTCATCTTTCTCCCATGGAGCAATAACAGGTAGGCTCGAACCACCAACCTTTCAGTTAGCTGTTCAATGCTTAACCTTATTCTTGAAAAACCAAACGCACTGCCGTTGAGAGGATTCCAAGTCAAAGCGCAGAGGAGGGCTTCTCCCCAGGACTTGCGAGTCTGTGGGTCTTTTCAGGGGCACAAAGCCTCATCCTCTGTCCTCAGAGCCCCTGAGAGAGGCCAAGAGCCCACCCTTCAGTTCCTGGCCCCACACATAACTAAAGTGACCAGACGTCCCGCTTTTGGCGGGACAGTCCTACTTTCAAACCATTTTTTCCCGCATCCCGCAGCGTTTTTAAGAAGTCCCAATTTTTGGAAAGCATGCACGACAAGCTAGGGAACGGCAAGAGAACGGGAAGGAAATATACCCCCACCACCCCATCCCCAAACTCCCACCCAATGGTGTCCCGCTCTACCAATGTTAAAACCTGGTCACTTTACACAGAACCCATGACAGCACTAGGGCTCCTTCCCACCCTGAAAAGCACCTTTAATCCTATCCAGAGCTGCCTTGACTCCCCCAAATGTCCCGCTGATACAGCAAATAACAGTGACATTGGGGGGTTTTCAAGCAGCAGTCAAAAGGGCCTGGTTTACCCTGACAAGTAAATAAAACAGCAGGGAGATCAAATAACTCACTAAAAAGAAGATATAATTTTTTATCTTCCTTTTTACAGTCTCCTATCCACTTCCGTTGAGAATAACGAAGTCTGAATTCTTATGCAACACTTATCTAAATGTGTCGATTTTATCGGATTGATGAATTTTGCTAACAAAAGGCAGTGCTAGGAAATCTTTTATGACATATTTGGCCCATTCACAGGGCTGGGGCTTTAATTTCGCCAACTTGAGAATTCTGAGGGAGAGCTGCAGGTGTTGGGGCTGGAAAAAAATCATAAATGAGAGAGCATATCAATCTTTATGACGGGGAAACAAAAACACTTTCTACTGCGTGCCCTCCACAGACAGGCTCGAAGGAGAAGTGGCAGTGGCAGGATATTGTCTGGGGCTGCATAGCAAAGAGGAAGTAGCGCTGTCGCCCGGTGACCGCTATTTAGTCTTGCTCGAAAGGGACTGGCCCGGAAAGGGACAGAGACAGTGATAAAACAATAAGGTTTGCCAGCTCTGTGTACTCAACAAGGACATGGTCTCCCTTTCTTGACAACATCAGAATAAGTTACTCCCGTGGTGCCTGTATAGCCAGGTGGCTTTTCGGTCCCATTGTCCCCTCTAACTGTCCCTATCCCCCCAGTCCAGAAGCGCTGCTACCTTTCTGCCCCCATAGACCTCTCCTCACAGAACATTCTCTGATTGTCAGCACAGCCAAATGTTCAGTAAGACCTCTTGGTTCTATTTGTTAGAGTCTCCCTCCCTCCCTGCCTTAACCCAGTATCACACCTTCTCCTGAAGGAAAAAACTCTCCATCTTCCTTCTATCCCCGTCTTCCTGCTGTCTCCTGGATTCTTCGGTCACTTACCATCCATCTGTGGCCAGCAGTCTTAAGGAGAACAACTGATCTAGCCGCGCACTAAACAAAATTCTTTAATGGCTCTCTACTTTCCAAAGACAAAATTGTGAACTCCTTGACATGAAATATTACATAAGTCCTTTGAGATCCAGTCTTTCCTACTCATTTTTTTAAATCATTTTATTGGGGGCTCATACACCTCTTATCACAATGCATACATCCATCCATTGTGTGCCAAGAATATTTGTACACTTGTTGCCCTCATCACTCTCAAAATAGCTTGCTTTCTACTTTAGCCCTTGGCATCAGCTCCTCATTTTGCCCTCTTTTCCCTTCCCTCGTGAACCCTTGATGATTTATAAATTTTATTATTTTGTCCTATCATACACTGTCCAATGTTGCCCTTCATCCACTTCCCTGTTGCCCCTACCCCAGAGAGGACGCTACACGTAGATCCTTATACCCCTTTTACCGCACCTTTCCTCCACCATCCCAGTATCACTACTCTCACCACTGGTCCTGAAGGCATCCTCTGTCTTGTATTTCCTATATTTCCAGTTCCTATCTGTACAAATGTACATCCTGTGGTCTAGCCGGGTGTGTTAATCCGGGTAGACTAGAGAAGCAAATTTCATAGACACGCATATAGGTATAAGGAAGAGGTCTATATATAAGAAAAATAAGGCATTAAGAAAGCATCCCAGCCCAGTCCAGTTCAAAGTCATAAGTCCGATATTAACCCATATGCCTGATATCAGTCCATAAAGTCCCCTTCCGACTCACGAAGTCACAGGTCAGAGGGTGCAGAGTCCCGGCACTGGCAGGGGTCTCCCCAGGGCTCCTCACTTCCAGGACTCAGGGTCCATCAACAGCATCCAGTGGTGGCAGAAGCAACTCATTGCTGGCAGGGGTCCCCACGTGGCTTCAGAGGTCTGGGTCCATCAGGGTCAAGCCATGTAGCTTCTCCAGCTCCTCAGGCGCTGCCATCTTGTCTTGTCCGTGATTATTTGTCTTTGAGAACTAACTCCCAACAACCAGGGAGATAGCTTTTCATCTCCACAAGGGAAATATTGTGAGATTTCTCAGACATATCAGGAGAAAGCCATGCCCACACAGAGGCCTCATTGGCTACTCAATGGCTATCTCCAGATTAACAGGCTAGACTCCACTCCTACATCTCAAGCATAAAATTAACATAAGCACATGACTGTCACACCGGGTTTGTAAGGTAGAATTGGGATCATGATAGTTGGGAGGGGGAAGCATTGAAGAACTAGAGGAAAGTTGTATGTTTCATCACCGCTACACTACACCCTGACTGGCTCATCAACTCCCTGTGATGTTTCTATAAAGGGATGTCCCATTACCTATAGATGGGCTTTGGGTCTCTAATCTGTACTCCCCTTCATTTACAATGATATAATTTTTAGTTCTTTGATGCCTGATACCTGATCCCTTCAACACCACGTGGTCACCCAGGCTAGTGTGGGCTTTGTTGCTTCTCAGTTAAGGTGAGTGCTTGCTTACCATCAAGCCTTTAAGACCCCAGACACTGTATCTTTTGATAGTTGGGCACCATCAGCTTTCTCCACCACATTTGCTTATGCACTCATTTGTCTTCATTGTGTCAGGAAGGTGAGCATCATGAAATGCCAATTTAATAGAACAAATTGTTCTTGCATTAAAGAAGAACTTGAGTGGAGGTCCAATGTCCATTTGTTGCCTTAATACTAACCCTTTAAGTATATGCATGTAGATATATTTCCCCATCATCATATATAAATATATTTACCTTTGTACATGCCTGTATTTAGACCTCTGCAAATGTACCCTTTCTGATTCTAGTATCAAGCAACAACAATCAACTGTACAACTACCCATCCATCAGTCCGTCCATCCAATCATCCCTCAATTCAATTGCTTAAGTCCCTTTGTCAGAAACAGTCAGTTGTCTACCAAATTCAACTTTCCCTCTTGGTCATCAGGTAATAGAAAGGTGACTGGAGAGCACAAGTCCTATCTCCCTAGCAACTTGGTACGGCCAGTATAGCCACGTATAACCAAGTTCTCATAAGCAGAATACAGTGGAGTACACTGGACGATGCATCCTCTCTGTGTGTCGTCCTCCTCCTCTGAGCTATGATGCAGAAGTGCCTCTGAGCAGCTCTGGCCAGCAGACAAGGTGAACATTTGAGGGCAAGAGGAGCAATGAGAGGAAAATCAACTGAGTGCTGGACAGTGTGCATGGCAAAACTAATAATACTCGCCTACTTCCCTTTAAACATCACCTAATGCTGGAGATACGCCTGACTTCTTTGTACAACACTTTAAAGGTCACGTTGTCTTTGCCCTACTTAACACAAGCCTTAATCTGAGCAAATACCACTTTCTAGGGCCTGAGCAGATATCTACCTGGTCAATGCTGGAAACACTTGTCCTCCGACCTCTTTAGAAATGTGAACATGCTTCTCAGTCATAAACTTACTTGGTCTTCTCTAGGGTCTTCTGCATCTTCTTTGTCATCTTATCAATTGCCGCCTGTCTCTTCCCCTCAGCCAAGAGGTCTATTTTGTTCAAGACCACCAGAAGCTTCTGGCAGGCGATCTGCCCAATCACCAGGCACTCTGCTGACTGGGTCTGCATCCCCTTGGTCACATCGATGACCAGCATCATTAGATCGATGATCTGGGCTCCTGGGATAAAAGAGAATATGGTTAGGTGGATAAGGAGGCCGTGGGCTCGATGGGAAGTTCCCAGTGCCCCAGGTCAAGCACAACCAGTGGGAGCCTAGTGCTGAGGTCAGAGCAAGCAAGGTGAGATACCTGGGCCCTGTAACACGCGACACGCTGAACTCCCCCTGACCTGGTGAGCAACGACCCCATTCCAATGAGGCAGCCGCGGGTTCTGGGTCACACAGCAAATTCAAGGCTTTGAAAGGTTCATGGAAAAGTGGGATTAAAAGGTAAGTTTTTCCATCAATTTTTGAAATCCCCTCATATGCAGCAGCACTGGGTCTGGGTGTAGGTTTGTCTGACTCCAAAGCCCACACAGGGAGGATGTCCAAACAGGGAAAAAGCTTAGTGCTTTCTGCTAGTAAGGCTTGTCGCATCCCTACATGCTTGCCTTTGCCAAGAAAGCAGACGAATGACTGAAGGGGGACAGGCCTATGGGGGGAGGCTCCTACGCTGCTCCTCAAAACACCTGTGGTTTCCCTGGCATCACCTCACGGGGGGCCGGACTATGTCCATGCACTTTGTCCTTCTTGCTCTCTCTGGTTAGGGGCTCCTGCTCTTAGTGTCAGGTTCTGATAAACACACACTGGGCTCTAGCCTGTGAGCATAGCCTTGATGCACACACCACAGCCAGCCCCAGGCACCAAGAGCAAGGAGGTCAATCAATTACAGAGAAGTCAATGAAGAGACACTATCAGAGTCATGGTGAGAGGACATACATTGGCCAGTGGCTGTATCCTTTTCAGTGGGATTTGTAGTAGTTGCATCAAAAAAGAGTGCTATTTTGGGGGGAGGGGTGTCTAAGGAATATGGAAACTTTTGTCATTAAAATTAATGGCGGTTATATTTTCAATTTACAAGGATTCGTCCTAGGAAGGCAAATCATGATCCTTGGCAAGGGATAGGAAGACTGCCCCAACCCCACAGAGGGGAAAGAAAGCAGGCAGGAGAGAGTGAGCGGTTTACTTGTTGGCATGTTTACAGTACCATCTAGCCAGGGCATCTCACGTACCCTTCAGTCTGCCCCTAGGGAAAGCTATGGTGTTAAGGCTTCAGATGAAGACATGGAAGACATATGGTCATTGATTCCAAGCATCTGGCACTAAGAAAAGTAGAGATAGGGTCCCTGACCCCCAGGGCTGAAGGCTTCTTTCCCCATCCCCGCTCACAGCCAAAGCTCCTCTGGGATCTCCAAGGACAGACAGAAAGTGTCAGTGATTCTGCCTCAACTCATTTCCTCCGGTGTCCTGTGTTCGGCCCACCCCAGCTTCTTCATGACTTCCTCTTTCAGCTGAGGGCCCAGGAGGGCCTATGGCTTCCAGAAGACTGGGAGGGGTAGTCCTGGAGCACACAGCAGATAAAGCACGTCTCATGTATCACCAAGCAACAGGGCTAGGTCTCTCCTGCATCGGAGGGGGTAGGGGGTGAGGGGGAAGTGTAAGGCACTGTTCTGTTATCTACATGAATGACCAAATTAAAAGAGAATTGATGCTTTAGAAAAAAAAACAAATATAAAGATGTCATTGTCAGGTAGCCTGCTCCACTCCCCTCTCTCCTCTCTATTGCATCACCAGCAGACCTCCTGAAACCCTCTTCCCCAACTCCAGTTTTCATGACGATGCCAGACTCCCCTAATGGGCACCTGTGTCTCAGGCTTATCCACAATTGTAAAATCTGGCCTCCAACAGGAACTTTCTAAAAACACGTAACTGGTTCATTTACTCTTACAAAGAGCAAAATTAGTATGGAAGCCTACGCAGAAATAGCTATCAAAATGCACCCACTCTCTGACCCCATCATGTCTGCACACGTGGAAATGACTACATAAAGCCCATCAGTCGTGTTGGTTGAAAAAATAAATAATTTGCACCCATGACACAGAACGTTATGCTACTATAAAGTCATCTACAAGATAGATTGAAAAGAAAAGAAAAAAGCGAGAACACTGTGTAAATCTTACTTTAAAAGAGGGAAAGGGTGTATGTGTATATATTTGAATCAGTATGTGCTTCTACACATGTAAAATATTTCTGGAGGAATAACAAAGGAAAGGGTAACTTTTAGTTGCCTGTTGCGAGAGGAGCAAAGTGCCCGGCAGATGGGGGATAGGTCCTCTTCTATGACTCTTACATGTAATTTAAACAGCGATATACACGTATGTGATTGACTCACAATACCAACCTAGCTATACTTTTAAATACATGGGTAAGTAAATACAAAATAAAACGACTTTCTTAGTGGGAGGGCAAATGTGTTGTTTTCACGGTCCTCTGAATAAAGCCAGGAGCTTTTTTAACAGGCGCTACACACTTCCCTGTGACAAGCACTGTGCATGTGCATGCCTCGCCCTTTCTGGGGCTCCTCCTTGCTCATTTCCTCTTCCAGCCTATAGGGCAGCCATGACTTGACCTGGCCCCAGTGGCAGTGAGTCTGGCTTTTATGGCTTGACCCTGTGGCCACAGTATGCTCACATTTCCCTAATGCACTGTGCGCAGCTGACCCTCTCCCACGACACTCATCACACAGCACCCAGCAGTCACCATGAGGAAGAGGGGTTTGTGGGAAGGTACATCATGGGACTTCTGGCCCCAGGTGCCACCGACTGGGGAGTCACCTCCACAACCGAATGGTTCCAAAGCATAGCTTGGTGTTCTCACCCTCTGGTGTGCTACAGGATTTCTGTGCAAAGCTGAGCGTACAACGTCAAGGCTTCTCTACTGCATGGGTTACTGAGAGATTATTTAAGAGTAGCTGCAACTACCCAGGCCCTCTCTAGAATCCTAGCACCAACCCACAGTATCACTCACCCGACTTTATAGGTAAGGAAATGGGGACATGGAGCAAAATCTGCCCACAGCTAGACAGCCGGTGTCTAATTGAGTGAAGAGCTGAACTCCAGATCCTCTGTGTGCTCTCAGCCACCAAGCAACCCTGCCTGTCCTCCCTCGTTGAACCCCAGCCCTTTCTGTGGCCTCCTCTCCACCAACTCTACCCCACTCTCCAGTATCCCTTCAAGAAGCAAGACCACACTCCATGGGGAATTCTTGCCCCTTCCTTGTCTTACATGCTCCAGCATCTACTCAGAACACTTCCCCAAACCTCGCTCATCTTGGATTCCATCTTAAAAGCCCCCACACACCGAGGGTTGGGTTTATCTTTATATGCAGCAGCCAGAATAAGAAGCAATTTGGGGCACCGCTTCAGAGACCTTTGATGGACTGAGGTGAGCAGTATTAGCGCGGCGTCCCAACTCCTGTTGGCTCCACATCATTCGGCAGAACGCTGAGCCTTCTCGCTGACATTTCATTTCCTGTGAGTGTAGCAAAGGAGCCAGGGGTTCCATGCCTCCTGGGGTGCCGGGGGAGGGAGTGACCGGGCACTTCATGTCTGTAGCCCCTCTTGCTCTCGTTGCTGGAGGGTCACAGGGATACGAAATGAGTCTGGCTGCTTCACCTAGAAAGATCAGTGCCAGTGGGACTCAGACACTTGGGAACCAGTGTCGGACTCGCTTGCGGTCTGGGCCCAGCATCGACAAGCCGCCTTTGTTCGTGCGCCCAAAAGGCAGGCTCTCTGCAGCACAGCCAGTCTGCGGGGCCTTGGAAGGAGACCGGAGGTCACTGTCATTTCACTGGCTACACTGGGAACCAGGACCCCGCTGGAAACCAAGGTCAGCAACAGCCCACTGCCCAGCAGCAGCTCTGTTCCCCTTGTCTCTCCACCAGACCGTTTGATCAGACGACAGGAAGTGACATGGCTGGCCCGCCTTGTCGTTTTCAGAATCCATAGTATCGCCACAGAATGAATCAAACAGTGTCCTTCCCAATTCCCACGAACCCGGGGTAGGAAATTATTCTGAGACGAGAGGGACTGAGGGAGCGAGTGGGTGGGAAACACAAGACAAAAAAATTGAGGCTCACAAATGACCCTCTATACTTTTCCATCTATCAGAGCTTTTCATCTAGCTGTACTGACTGCAGAGTTCTTTAAAGATTTGCAGAATAATTATAACAGGGTTAAAGTTTCTCGGTACTTTCAAATTTCAAATTTCCAGTTCTATAGATCCTATCTTCATAATTTCAAAAATAAAAATCAACACAAAAAGGTCGGCATTTAACAGACTAGAAGTGATCTATGAGAGGTAATGATGTTCCTTCCGACACCGAAGAGGAAAAAAGTGCACGTTCAGGAAAAACAGGGTTTCAGCAGAAAGCGGAAAGAAAACTAAATATTTAACAACTTTGGTTTTTATTGTTGTTGTTGCTTTGATCAAAAGTTAAGGTCATTCTATGGAGAGAAAAGGATATTAAATTTAAAGCAGAATGTTTTTTCAATTGATGACTGGCGAAATTGTCAACGAATAACATAAATATATTGTTATCATCCACCTAAAGCAGGAGTGGCAATTTATACCCTGCTATGAGTGCGACCGGGAGCCCTGGAAATCACCAGCCACTCTGTGGGAAAAGATGAGGCTTTCTACTCCCGTCAGGAGTTCCGTTCTCCCAGGGCTCAGTGACAGCCAGTTCGGGGCTGACTCGGAACAACTCCCTGTGGGGTTTCCAGACTGCAAGCAAACCCCACGGGCTCATGAGAGCGTTCGTCTCCGAAAGCCACAGGCGCACTTCTCCTGTCTTACAGGGTCGCTGTGAGTGGGGACTTGGGGTCGTTAATACTAACCAGGACCCTGGGTGAGTGAGCACGTGGCTCAAACCCCAAGGTCAGGAGCTGGGACCTGCCAGGCTGCTGGAGAAACACGTGGAAGCCCAGGCACAAAGATGGCAGCCTTGAAAGCCCCAGGAGCTGTTCTGCTCTGTGTGGTCACGTGGCAGTGAGTCGGAACCAACAGGACGTGTCTTTGCTTTTCATGGTTGTCGCTCTCTGCCAACTCGAGGTGTTCTCTTTGTGCCGCGGTTGGCTGTCGGTATAATGAGGGTGGTCAACATGCCAACCTCCGCAGAGTGTTATGACGATGAAATAAGATAATATTGGTCAAATATTTAGAACCGCACCCAGCAGTTGAGAAGTCTTCAGAAAGGCCAGTTTCTTTGATGTTTTACTTCTGCAGTTACTACTGTGACACGTACTGCCGTGTTCTGCATCCCGACCTCTCCTTGCAACCACCTTCAAACCATGCTGCAGCATGGGTAGGGTCCCCATTTCCCGAAGGGAAAGCAAAGCCCCCGAGAGGTGGAGTAATTGACACAGACGCAAGGAGGAGGGATTCAGAAAATTAAACTCGGGCCTACCGACTGATTTCAGCTATGTCTCTAAGCAGCAAGACCTTATTTCCAGGGTCGAGACCTACAGCCATTAATCCGTATGTGGGTGAGAAAAGTCCCATGCTGGGAAGCCCCGGGCCTCCTGCAATCTCGGGTTTAGAACGCACTCCGTCAAGTCCTGGCTGCTGTCGGTCTTAGTGTCCCTGTCACAACATCCCCCACAGAGTAAGAGATCACAAAGCGGCTGCCTCCTTCCCTAGGATTCACAGGTACCCAGAAGTCCTCTGTGATAATCGTCTGGGTTCATCAGCCACAAGACAGCTCGCAACTAATACTAGTAAAACCCCTCTCACCCTACCACCCCCACCCCCCATCCCCACAAGGTGCCTCTCATGCGACCTTGGTAGATACTGCCTACGGGAGTGTGGCTATCACAGGGCACTGCTCTAACCCAGGCTGTAAAGGGGACTCTGCCTTGAGCCTCCTCACCAGCAGGGACTCTGAACAGTGGAGGCTGGTCAGGCAGGTCTAGACATTGCCTATGTCATCAAGGTCCATAACCCACGAAACTTGGCTCCCTGCTCTTCAGGAAAATGCTGGGCCACAGCAAACAGAGCAGAAGAGCAGGTTCCCGCTGTCTGAGGACTGCAAGTACAGGGCTACTCAATGACCAAGTCCAACAGAAGCAGATCCGATCCAAATAGCAGCCTGGAAGCCTGGGAGCTGGGTTTGTGCCAATCCTGTGCTGGGACATCCATCACGCAGGTGGCGGTGGCAGGCTGACAGAGCCGCAGCCAGGTCTAGGGCAGGCACTGTGAAGTCCATCCCATGCTTGTGGCAACTCTCTAGGAGATGAAACATGAAAATCTCCACTCACCAACATGCGTGGTACACTGGGCCTGAAAGGAGCTAGGCAGTCCCATATTCACCCTGGTGCCCACAGCTTCGACAGTCCCCCAGGGAGCCTGGCTCTCCCCAGGCGGAGGTTCTGCTTCTCTTACGCCAGAGCCCTGCATTCCTGCAGACCAAGGAGGGCCCAAGCCTCCTGAGGAGCAGGTGGGAACGACCTGAGGCTGGGAAGAGGACGGGGAGCCGACAGAGCGCCATGACCAATTGCTTGGGTCTCAGACACATCCTGCATAGAGTCCTGGCCCTCCATGAGAGACACACGGAGTCACAAAGCAGCTGGGGACCACAATGGAGGACTAGTGAAGCAACAAAGAGCAAAGGCCGAGTCCCGCTGCCTTCACATACATGAAGCACTGCCCCCAAGATAAGCCCCTGCGAGGTGGTTCAGTCCCAGACTAGAAAATTTCAGAGACTCAAGTCATCTAACTATTTCATAAGTGCTCAAAGCAGCTTTTCAAATCAACATCAAGAGAAATCCCTTATGGCTCTTCCATACAATAGATACTAGACATCTAGATTTTAAATTTTTGAACGCCCTACTTTACACTTTATACAGAAGTAAACTCCAAATGAATTTACTTGAAAAAGTGAACATTAAAAAAAAAAGTACTAGAAGACGTGAGAATTTTTAATCACAACCTTCAAAGTAAAATACAGTTATGTAAGATACAAAACCCTGAAACACGTAAAAGAGGAAGAAGAAAAAGGGGCAGACAAATTCAACAAATAGAAATCAAACATTTCTTCATGGAAAATAATTCTGATAAAGTCCAGTGATTGGGAAAAGAAGTTGAAAAAGCATGCTACTGACAAAGGGCTCCTTTCCTCAATAATGAAGCATGTTCATCTAAAAAATAAATAATAGGATTAACTATACAATTTTAAAAAAACACAGTCCACAGTTTACACTCAGACATCATAATAACTGGGGAGCTCCCACAGTGCCTGCGGGGTGTTTGGCACGTTAGCCATCAAAACGGACACCAACCTTGCCCTGGGGAAGTTACAAGCAAAATTACAGTCCACAATGAGCACCCTGAGGGGATCCACAGTCTGGCAGAAGATGGTAAGTGAAGGGGGTGAGAGTGGAGGGGGCTCAGAGCAGGAAAAGGCAGCCCAGGAATGGGGGGAGGGCAGTTGAAGGAGGCCTGGTGGAGCAGGTGATATTTGAGCACAGACTCTGGAAAGGGAGTGAGCAGTTATGTGGACAAGAACATTCCAGGCCGAGAGAACAGCAAGACGGAGACCCGAAGGGGTCTTGGAGGAACCAACTGCAAAGAGAGGGGGGTGGAGAGGGGGCTGTCAGAAAAAAAAAAAAAAAGACCACTCAAACACACAAGATGTCCTGCCTCACTGATGACAGGGAAACGCACTGAGATCTTATTTTGCGCACCTATCAGATTGACAAGGTTAGTCTGGTCCCAGTAAGAGTAGCTAGCATTTACACAGAGAGTAGTCACCATTTACACAGACAGACCTGCAGGCCACTCCTGACAGTCCTCCACAGCTGTCCCAAATGCCAGGGGAAGCCACAGGAGGAGGAGGCCAGGCCATGTGCTGCCAGAGCCCACATTCTAGCCCAGAGCAACCCTGTCCACTGCCGAGTGGAGCAGCGCTGACAAAACAGTCACACCCGCAGTGACCCAGCAGCATGCCCAAATGCAAAAGACAGCACACTCGGGTGTCCAGTGCAATACGATCAGCTAAAGCCAGAAGTCAGGGGGCAAGCTGCCTGTCCACCTGCAGGGAACCAGCTAAGTAACTCACCGATAGCCACAAAACGGTGTTATTATACAATGTTTAGGAACACAAAGTAGCTCTATAGTCCCTGAAGTGGAGCCCTTGACAAATGAACCCCCCCAAAAAAAAAACTTTTATTGGGGGTTATAACATCTCTTAGCACCGTCCATGCATGCTTCCAGTGTGTCAAACACACCTATCTGCACATAGGCCACCATCATCACTTTCAAAGTATTCTCTTCCCACTTGAGCCCCTGATATCAGCTCCCCATTTCTTCTTCCTCTGTCCCTCATGAACTCTTCATAAGCTATAGATTATTTTTTCCATATCTTACATCGTCCTCCATCACCGCCCCCCCCCCCACACACACACACTTTTCCATTATTCGTCCCCCTGGGAGGGAGTTCTAGTTTGATTCTTGTGACCAATTCCCCCTTTCTCCCCACACCCTTCCTGAATCCTCCTGGTAGTTCTAACTCTCCTTGTTGGCCCCTGACAAAAGAACTCTTACACTGCCTTTGTAAAAGATTTTGCAGTTACAAGTTTATGCTTAGAAGCGTTGCTCATTCTTTGGAATTTTCGGAAGAAACTGGCCCCAAGGGGTTGGTTTCTTCTGGGGAAGTAACCATGTGAAGCAGGAAGAGGGGAGGAAGAGCCACTTTTTATTGTGTACCTTTCATAATTTTAAATAAAAACAGGGCTGGGAAAACTCGTATCATTTGTCAGAAGTAAAAGGTTATAAAAAGTTTAACAAAAATACCAAATGGGTATTTAAATTGTAGCAGATGCTGTTGCTGCCTCCGGCTCTGAACTCTGAAGATCCTGGCACCGCACATTCAGAGGGTGTAGAGCAGACTGGAGAGGGAGTCACCCTCTCCATACCATCCACACCACTGAATGCCCTACCTGGCCACCTATGAGACTTGTTCGGATATCACTCTCAGGATACATTTCTGCCACTAAAGAACTGTCAAAAAGAGCCTGGATTTGGTCCTACAAGCTATTATCGTCCAAAGAGGACTGTTCCTGCTTTGTAAATAGACATGCAGTTATATCTGGTTTTGATCATAAGGACAGTCTATCAGTGAATTTTTACCCTTCCTCAGACCAATGTAGAAACCATAGAAGGGAGGGCTGAGCCCTGGTGACGTAGTGGTTGTGCGCGGGACTGCGGCCCACTGGGACGGAGGTTCAATTCCAGCAGTGGGGCTGGGCCTCCTACTCCCACCACCGGAGAGCAGTGACGCCCCCCCCCAAAAAAAGAAACCATAGAAGGGTCTTCACGCCACAGTCAGCAATAATCGGGATTACTAGCTCTCTCCCCGAGGTGTGAAGAAGATCAGGAATGGAGCTAACGGACATAGGATATGTAGGCGTTCTCTGTAACTCTGGCTACTTTCCTGTACATTTGATATTCCCAAGTCAATTTTTTAAAAGTTTTTCAGAAAGATGGGGGGAAAGGGATTCCTATTTGTTGGGTATTGAAGTATATCATGTTCTTAAAAAAAAAAAAAAAAAGGAATGCACCAGGTATATGACAACAGCCCAGAAAGGGAGTATTGCCCAGGTTTTCCACTTCCCAGAGGAAGAAACTGGACCAGACCTGGAGCTGTGTGTTGGCAGTGCACAGTCAGTGCAGACTGGGCAGAGGAGGAAAGGAGGTGCTGCCGTTCAGAGGTTGGGATCACAGTCCCCATCTAAGGGAAGCACGACGGTGTGCAGATAGATTTAAGAGCAGTTCTCTCTAGGAAGGGCTGATGAAGATGGGGGTGCAGAAGTGGAGACATGACTGAAGAGCTGGTGATGGGGGGTTCAGACTGTTGTACTTGCTTCAGGGAGGGTGTGTGCGTGAAACTGGAATTACGCACCCCGCACCACTCCCTTTCTGCCATGTCCTTATTCTCTGAAGGGCCTTTACGAAGTTCAAGAAAAAATAACAGGAAAAGAAAATGGACTTGTCCATCGCATATTTAAATCCGCTCTTTTCAAGGGGCGTGTGGGGTGGGGGTAGGAGTGGAGGGAGGACATACTCGAATGCATTGCTGTTAAGAAGACTCTGCTGTGTGCCCGGTCAGTGGGTTAGGACACAGCAGAATTGCCCATAGACTTCCCAAGGCTGGCGTCTTGACAGACCAGCTCACTATTCTTTTGACCCCTGGGGGATCTGAGGGGTTCACACCACCACCCCTTTCTTTCAGTAAGCATCTGGTCATCCTGACTACTGAGTCACTCTGGGGGGATCTGAAGCCTGTGAGTCGATGTTTTATTCTGAGACCTCAAGGAGCTTGAAGCCTACTTTCTCTGGGTTAAACGGGATCATCAAGAGTTAGCAAACGGCAGCCCGAGGGCTTGGCGGTTCAAATCCAGCGGCGGCTCTCAGGAGCAGCACTGGGTAGCACCCACAGCCACCGGAAGGCAGTGTTGCCCAAATAAAATAAAATAAAATAAAGAGTTAGCAAAAGGCATAAAGGGGGAGGGACGGGCCGAGAACTAAACAGGAATACGATGATGCAGTCAGGATGACCCAGCTCGTGTTCTTGCTGGCTCACCCTGACGACACGCTGGGTGCCTCTGGGCTTGCCGGCAGCCTGGAGAGTGGGGGTCCCCGTGCGCTCCAGTAGGGCCCCAGGCTGGCTGGCACACCCTTTTCTCCTGGCAGCAAAGACCTGGACCACAGCAGCCCCCAGCTAACCTGAGGGGGGCGGGGGGCGGCCTCCCTCCATGCTTCTGGAGGCTACTGTGTCATCGTCTATCTGGGGTAATCTTTTTAGCTGACTTTGCACAACAGTGCAACTCCTGTTCAAGAGCAGTGAGAAGGAGCAGAAAATGGAATTTGAAATGTAGAAATAAAATAATTGTGGGCCATGAGCTATAATTTGATTTCATGCTTTACAAGGAAATGAAAGAGGACTTCCTTAAAATGTACTTTTCCTGTTCTCTCCCCTCCCTCCCCTCTCTGCTCTCCCTCCCACCCCCGCCTTTTTTAACCATTTTAGGATTTCCTCTAGCACCCAAGAGAAAATAGGATTGTGGAAATGTTCAGTTCTCAAGTGTCGCTGGCACTCAGGGGCAGGCTCGATGCTAATGTGAACTTCCCATTCTGGGCAAGAGGAAATTCTTCAATTAATAAACCGGCTGTGCCGCGGCCGGGCTTTAAGGCTTAATCAATTTCATCTGTGCTTAGGATAAAAAGACTGACTATTCTACTTCCCCCCCCCCTCGTTTTCCTTCTTTTAAAAAAAATAATAAAATGAATGTTTTATTTTAAATTCTTTGAGGTTCGTATCTCCTGTTTCAGGAAATATTGTCTATTTCATGCAGTGAATATGAACACCACCACCACCACCCCCTTTTTTTTCTTTTGCTAAGAATTTTTATTCAAGAATAACTAAATTATCCTCTGCCCTCATATACTATAACAGCTTGGAAGATGATACAAATAATACAGAATTTTGGCAGACACCTTGAGGGAGGGAGGGGGAGGGCAGCAGAGCCTAATCACCAAATATGGATGCAAGAAACTCCTCTCGGGCACAAACTGGGAAGGTGGACCTGGGCATGTGAGTCGCGCCAGCCTTGATGAGGACCCTGTCGGTGAAGTCCAGCCCCAGACTTCCCAGGGAAGGGGGCCCACCCTGGGGCCACCCCATCACTCACGGCTCTACAACTCCCGCTGCCGTCAGGAGCTGGCACAAAAGCCAGCTTCGAACCTCAACATGAACCCGGGGAGTCGCCCCAACACCCCCCACCCTCATGAGGAGGGGTCAACACTCAACCTGCTGGCTGGCCAGGGGGAGCAGGAGGAGAGAAGCCCACCTCTTCCTGGCTGGCCACTTGACCTCTGGGTACATGGCCCTGGGGCCGACTGAGAGCAGAGCACGGACTCCGAGGAAGACCAACACGAGTTTGAATCCTAGCTCCCCTCTTAGCTGTTTATTCTAGCTCTATTAGGACCTGTTTCATTGTCTACAAACTGGAAATAAAAACCATCACGAAGCTCCTGGAAAGTCACGTGCTGCCCCCAGCACGGGGTGGGGAACAAAGTCAGTCTTCACAAAACAGAAACTACACGAACTCATGGTCAATTCCAACTAGAAACCCTAGTCTACCTGTAGGTAGAGCTATTCTTGGGGTTTTAGAGGCGGGAAATCTCCACAGGAGCAAAACACCTCGCATTTCTCCAGTGGGAAGGTTGGTGGGCTCACCCCACTGACGTTACAGCTGGCTACCAGAGCCAGGAGAGCTGTGACAAATCCGTGTCACCTCCCTTGGGTTTTCTTACTGATCTTATAAAGATGCCTTGTGCAAACCCAGTGGTTCTCAACCTTCCTAGTGCCTCGACCCTTTCATACAGTCCCTCGGGTTGTGATGACCCCACCCCAACCATAAAATTATGGTTCGTTGCTTCTTCATAGCTGTCTTTTTGCTACTGTTATGAATTGGGCAACCCCTATGAAAGGGTCATCCAGTCCCCAAGACTGGTTGAGAATGACTGGGCAAAACGGCTAGTAAGTAGCCAATTTTCCATAAAACTCTGTAATTCCAGAGCTCTGTCAACAAGAAAGTGAGCAAGAAGAGCTTGTTCCTGACAGTGGCTACCAGTTATGAAGGATCTGAGGCTCGCAAACCACACAGGGCTCACGCAGGAGCGGGGGTTGGGGGTGGGGTGGTTGCTGGGCAAGGAGGGATGGACGAGAAGGACAGAAAGACAGAAAGATGGCGAGAGGGAAGACCATTTGATCCATGGTGACACCACTCCTACAAATAGGAAGTCATCGAGCCAGGAGCCAGTGCAGGGCTCCGAAGCCCCTTGGTGCCCCATCCTGTGTCCTCCCGGAGACGGGACACTCTGGAGGGAGGTTCCTCTGGGCGGTCCATCTCTAGGTGCAGGCGGACCATGGGTCTCGGGGCACACCTGTATTCTCTTGGGAAGAGGTATGGGTGAGAAGAAAAATTCCATCTGCAAGCTGAGGTGACAAGGAGGGGACGGGCGGAGTTTGTACATGGACTTGTCAAGGAACAAGCTTCCCATATCTGCACTTGGTAAGACCTGACTCAAAGCCTTGACCCCTCTGAATCCCTCTCCCAACTGCAAAGCCAGCCTCACACAAGGCTGCATGTAAACCTCATAACCCAGGCCCAGCCCTCGGCACAAACTGCATCATGGCAGAGATGGGCATCAGTGCCCCTTTCCAGAGTTTCTTTCTTCCTGACAAAGTCTAGTCACGAACAAGGAAGATGCGCGCTGAAAGGGGGAAAGTACTGGGCCAGGTACCGCACTGGAGAAGCCCTCCGTGCCTGGGCAGAGAGATGTGGGCTAAGGTAAGACGAAGTGGGAGAGTACAGGGAGGGAGGGTTTCTGTGCCTTGTCTAGAAGGACCCACGTCTCTGCCCCCTTTCCTCACTCAAGGCCACCGGGGCCAGACAGGAATGTAGGCCTAGAGCCGCCATCGTCTCTGATTTTTCAAGAGAAGCCAGAAATCTGGATGATTATAGGAAAACTTCCCATTTTTTAAATGTTAACAACTAGTTCAAAAAACTTTTCAAACTTCATAGCCCAAACAAAACAGATCTGGGGGCCAAAACTAGCCCACAACTCCCTGGTGTGACTCTGGGGAGTGAGTCTCTCTGGAAAAGGAAGTTAAGAGAAACAGTAAACACCCATCTTCATGGCCCTGTTTGAATCTGACAAGTTTTCGAGAACAAGAATCTCTCTGTGGATCCAGGAACCTAAAAAACAAGTTCACGGCCATGGAATCGGTTCCAGCTCACAGTAATCCTGGAGGACAGGGCAGAACTGCCGCTGGGGCTCCCAAACTGCAGGCCTTCAGGGAAGAGACAGCCTCATCTTCCGCTCTCCGAGCAGCTGGTGGGCTCAAACTGCTAACTGAAAGGGGCAGCCCAGCATGTAACCCATTGTACCACCAGGGCTCCCAGCCCTCAAAGCCAGGCAGAAGTGACCGGCCCGGCCCCTCCTTTCTCAGAGAGTCCCCTCTTGTCCTGAGTGGAGTAAGGAAGATGGAAAGAGGCTCTCTGAGGTCACAAGGGCAGAGAAGAAACCCCCGGCTTGGGGTCAGAGACCTCTCAGCTCACACGTGGCTCCAGCTCGAACCAGCCAGATCACTGGGGCGCCTTCCCTCCCAGGGTTGGGCCAGACCATCCCCAACAACGACCCCTTAGCCCCACACCACCCACACCCCGCATCCTAGGCCCCGCATGGAGCAGAGTGGCCACAGTACGGCACAAAAAGGAGGGCATGAAAGGCCTGCTACACAGAACTGTGGGGAGGGATCGATGAGTTAGCATGCACAAGGCCTTCTGTGCAGGGTCTATTTCCAGTCCCCATCTCTTTACTGAATCTCAAGGTGATCTCACTAGAAAGTCTAATGATAACTGAAGATAATGATGTCTCTGGATAAGTGAGCCTAGGACTCTGATAGGACAGAAGTAATTCTCAGAGTCATTTGCTCTAAGCCCTTTCCATCAGAAATAAGCAGCACCTTCATAGCCAATGTTCATTGAGGCCACTAATTGAGGTACTTTGTATCTATCTACTTGGTTCATTCAATCCTAGGCTGTAAATACAATTCTCGACATCCCCATTGTGCAGATGAACACAGAGACGCCCCAGGCAAAGGTTTACCCTCAGGCACTCTTGGGTAGAGTCCTAGGTTCTAACCCCCTTCCCTTATTTCACGTGGGAAGGAGCTAGGGCCAAAGGAGTGACAGGGGAGGATGATCTGGGCCCCCATGAAGGATGGACAATGGGTTGGGGGCACTTGTGTCACCTGTCCCTTCCAGCTCCCAGCTCACTGCTTTGGTCACATGCAGGCTTTCTAGGGTGTCGACACCTACCACTGGAGACATGGCCAGCCATTGTCTGACCTGTACCTCTTCCTGGCTCCTCAACTTTTAATTTTCATCTCAGATACCCCTCCCAGCTATTGCTTTGACATCCCCTCCACTCTACCCCACCCCCCATCCCCCAAGGGCCTGGGTGAAGCCGCTCCGCCTTGAATCCCACAGTCTTGTTCTAGGCCTCCGGGGCCCTTTTGAGTCTCACTCCAGGAAGCGCTGGGACTGCCCTTCCTTACAGAATGGCCCCTGATCCGCAGCACAAAATGAATGCTCAACAAATATTTATGGACGCATGAGCAGAACCGAGAGGCCAAAGTGGAGGGTCTTTTAATGACCCCATACTCTTCTATTCCTTGGTAGTGATGTCCTATTAACGCTACTTCTGAAAGCAGAAGTAAAGGGAAGAGGAGTCAAACTGTGCCACGGATAAGCTACATCATCGTGAAGGTCGGGTGGCTCCTTCGGCTTGAAGAGAGAGGCCCGAGGCCGCCAAGGGTGGTCCCCACTTGGAGATGACCTCCAGTACATAGGGGAGGCGTCTAGGTCCTGGTGTGTCTACTTTGTAGGTGGAGAAACAGACATTCTGAGCACTGCACCCTGCCCATCCAAAGAAACACTCCCAGCAAAGGTAGGACTGAGCCTAAAACGCCCTTTTTCACACTCAGAATGCTGGCCCAAGTCAACCTACTGTCTCTCCCATCATGGAAGGAAGGAAGGAGGGTCTCTCCCTCCAAATGGCTTCTGACTCAGGAAAGCCAGAATTACTCCTAATCACAGGGGGAAGGTGCTAGAAGATGAGGGGGCAGTGCCCAGCGGGAGCCACACTCTAAAGATCCCAGAGTGGGACTCACTGAGGGTGACAGAGGCAAGGAGCCCAACAGAGTGGGCAGAAGAAATTGTTTCCTGGGGGAGCAAGAGGAAAAGACCAAAAAAAAAAAAAAAAAAAGAGGGGGGGGGGGGGAATCTACCATAAAAAGTAAGTAAAATCAGCAGAATTCCTTCATGAAAAGGGTGGAATTAGCATAGGGCCTCTGCTGCCAAGTGAGGCCATTGAAGCAAGTCATGTAAATAAGTTCAAGACACAATTAGACCTTTTTCTGGAGGGAGACGGGGAGAGACTGGAGAAGGCATGGCAGGTCACATTTCCCAGGGAGCAGCCAGGGGTGCCCTCCATGTCCTACAGGGAGAGGGTCAGGCAGGCCAGGCCCCAGGCAAGCGCCCCACCTCCACCCCACCCCCACAAGTCACTGATGCTGCTGACGGGCCACAGGCATGGGCAGGGAAGTTTGGCTTGACTGGAGGTCCCCCTCCATGGAGCTGTTCCCCTCGGCTCCAGGCTTCAGAGGTGCCGCTGTCCCTGTCCTCAAGGAGCTCATGCTCTGGAGCCGAAACACACGCCAACCGGCCGTTCTCAGGACGTGGAGGAAGTCGGACCACGCGGAGAACTGTCTGCTCAGCAGGCACAGGAGGCCGGAAAGTCGAGTGCGGGACGAGGCCGTTCAGGGCCAAGGCCGCAGCAGGAGGCTCCGGAAGCCCCGGCCGCCAGCGCCACGCGGGGGATGCTGAGCAGGCAGTTCCCGGGATCTTTGGGGAGATGGCCAAGTCACCTCAAGCTCTGTGAAAAAGGACGGAATGACCAGAGGCGCCAACCGCTGGCCCGTGGACCAGCCATGACTCAACGGCCACGACTCAGGACAGCTGTTCCAAATCTTCTCCAGCGGCGCGGCGCACATGTGGCCCACCCAAAGAAGAGAAACGCCGCGGCCGGCAGAGGCCCACGATTTATGAGGGCCTTTCCAACCCGATTGGTTCTGGCCCCTCCCTTTATGTGGTTCGCCGCCGGGTGGGCAGTGTAGCTCCATCAAGCTCCCTGGACCCTGGGCCCCTCTTCAAGGTGAAATAAATATTTATTCCCCTTCACTCGGAAAGGCCCGCAAAAACTTCTTTTGTGTTCTCAGCACACTGGCTAGCAGTAAGCATCCCCGTGCCCCTGCGTGCCTGCGTGCCTATGAGCGGGCTCGTCCCACTGCACCCCGAGGCTTGGAAGGACATCAGCGAAGCTTTTGCAGGAGTGCACCAAGGAGTTTCTCGGTTTGGAAGGGGAAATGATCTGCAGCACTCTGGGGAGAAAACGCGCCACGTCCCTCGGTGCCCGCGCCCTCCCTCTTCTATAAAACGGCATTTCGCTGCATCTACCACTGAAGGAGAGACAGGGCCCAGGGCAGGGGCACGAGGTGTCTTGTCCTGCTTTACTCCAAGCCTGCTGATTGTCCGAGCTAGCGCTTTCACAGCTATTAACACTTAGCTCCATGTGGGCTGGCACCAAGCCCTGTGTCCCTCTACCACAGCGAGGGGGTGGGGGTGGGCTGGGGATTGGAATGGGATACAAATGAGGGCTGGGGCCTGGCAGGGCCAACTGGGTCTAAGATTTGGCCTCTGTGCCTGGCCCTCCCCTTCATGGCCCTCCTGCACTAAGCAGCTGGCGGCCCAGGCCAGGTGAGGGGATGCTGGTGCCTCCACAGGCAGCCTGCAAGAGAGTACTCTGATTCCGTCCTCCGTAGGTGAAACTGGACCCTGCAGGTCATTCATTCACAGTACAAACACAGTCACGCGGGGTACAGCTCAGATCCCCAAAGTTGTGATCATCAATAGCCCCTGGAGAATTCCTTATCAACATGCATCTTACTTTCAAGGGCTCGTGCTGATATGTCCTAGTAAGTGGACCCATGCCTACCTCCTGGGGCACACAGTTCCATCGTCAGAGAACACAGCCTGCTTTGTGCTGGTCTGAGCCTTCTGGAGGGGCTCAGTTCAGCTCTCAACTCAGTGGGCTAAGGGTAGGCTGATGTTGGATGTTCGATCCTACTGGGAGGTAGGCTGGCCCAAGAAGCCAAGCAGAATACCAAATTTATGGGGTCCAGCCCCACACTTGCAAAGGCCTGAGGAAGCCAGCTCTCCTCTCTGGGCCTCAGTCTCCTCTCCAATATCAGGATGCATAGGTCCTGATAGCATCAGGATCCCTGCTGGAAGAACATTTCTGGGAACTTCCAAAAATAAGGACATGAATGGGTTATTAAATGACATCAAGGAATTACTACTGTTTGTGTTGTTAGTTGTGATAATAGCATTGAGTTACATAAAAAGAAGCTTTATTACTTTTAGAGATATACAAGTATGTATTAAAGAGCAAAAATGGTTTGAGATTTGAGGAGTTTCTTTTTTAAAACTTTGGCCAAAAAAGGGGGAGGATGAAACAACTAAGAAAAAACCATAATTATTAAATCTGCATGATGGATATATGAAGCCTCGTTTATATTATTCTTTTTGGAGTGGGCTTTGCAATTTTTATTTTAAAAACAATAAAACAAAAGCCTCTTTGAAGACCGAGTCCAGCAACAGGCAAATCCAAGTAAGACTTTGGGAATAAGAAAGGGCCAAAGGTAACCGCTAAAACCACTGACACAGAATTAAGTCTCAAGAGGTGTGCTATTTATTACTTTACTACAATTGTGTGCTTGAATGTGGAGATACAAATTTTTAAATGATTTCACTAAAGAAACTGAGGAGGGAAACCCTAGAGTGCAACAACAAAAACCAAGGGGAAAGGGGTGTTAACAAGGAAGAGCTTCATTCCTGATGTGGGCGGCTAAAGAAATCCAAGTTTGAAGATGTTTGTTAAAGAATTAAAAGGAACCATTGGTAGAACTATATTGAGCCCTAAAGTAAATAAGCTGTAGACCTATTCAAAGGGAGAGGAGAGAGGAGAGAGGAGAGGAGAGGAGAGGGGAGGCGAGGGGAGGGGAAAGAGAGAGAGAGAGATATCACATTGAAACAAACAGAAACCGGGAAGGGAACATTAGAACTGATTGTGATGATGTACACACAACTTTTTATGCAGTCGATTTAACTATGGAAGTATGAACATTATATCAGGAATATTACTTGAAAAAATAGAAAGCAACCAAACTTGATCAGTGATTGAGGGGGCATTGAGCTTGTGCTAATGGTGGTAGAATTATTTGGAAGAGGATATCAATAATGGTTGTACAACACAAAGAGTACAATTAATGGTACCGAATTATACATGCAGAAGTTGTTGAAGTGAGAATGTTTTGTTGTGTATATTTATGCCACAATTAAAAAAATAAGTACATGAATAAAAAAATTAAAGAAAACAGCAAATAATATGGCCAAGAAGCATAACAAAGAATACATCCAAGAAGTATTGGACATATTAAAAATATATAACAAAAATTTTTACATGCCTAGTAAATATGACAAGTATAAACTAACATAAGAGAAATAGGTTTTCCAAATAGAAACCAATTCTATTTTTGTCTTTCTTTTAACTTTCTATGGTTAATTAGGGAGGGGTTTACATTTCAGATGGACATTTTTGTTTTGTTTTGTTTTTTGCTTTTGGCATCA
The DNA here is from genome assembly GCA_004026705.1 of Nesogale talazaci. Taxonomy (NCBI): domain Eukaryota; kingdom Metazoa; phylum Chordata; class Mammalia; order Afrosoricida; family Tenrecidae; genus Nesogale; species Nesogale talazaci. The sequence goes on from PVJH01010976.1 coordinate 48,392, forward strand.
CTGCCTCTGGTGGTCGTGGGCACTACCCAGTGCTGCTCTTGAGAGCAGCAGCTGAATTTGAACCGCCAAGGCCGAGGGCCGCAATCCTGCTCTCAACCACTTACGCCACCGGGGCTCAGCAGATGGACATTTTTGGATTCAACAATCTAAACAACTTAGCAAACCTCTCCCACCAGCTTGCGCTGCTCTTCTCCTGTCTTTCACTTCTTCTCCCTCATATAAGATAGTACCGTATTTACCCCTTCAGCCAAGCTAACACCTGTCTGCCCTGCAGCCATATTTCCCCAAAGTGATGATATAGTCTAACCTTGCTTATAAAGCACAAAAGGTTTTAATTGCCTGGGGGCATTAAGTTTTTTTGAAAAGGGGGTGGTAACCAATTAAGTTTAGGAACCTCCACTCCAGCCAGGGGAATCAGCAAACTGCGACTCATGCTCCAGACTTCATTGCAGTACGTGCTGTGGACCTAAAGTGCAACTGAAAATGAAACTAAATCTATCCTACTTTCTGAATATTATTCAGATCATAGCGATTTCATTTCTGGGTGAAAGTATGTTTGTGGCTCTCGAAAAAATTTTAAATTGATGTGAGTGCCAGGACTGGCTCTTGACCTCAAAAGGTAGCCAACCGCTGGTCCAGCCTACTGTTGCCTCTTTCCTCCCTTCCCTCCACTCCTAGTAGCTATCAACGTTCATTTCTTTGAGTATGAAAGCCTTTATCTTGTTTTTTTTCCTTAGTAACAATGGTCTCATTTAATATTCAACCTTTATTTATTTGGGTAATATTTATCCTGTATTATCCTGTGATTGACTTGACTCAGCATACTGTCCTCCAAATCCATCCATGTCGTGGGGGGTTTCACAGTTTCAGCTGCATTCTTGAACGATGCAGAATATTTCATTGTGGCTATCGCCCAGTTTCATCGCTCTTCCACTGATGGACTTTTAGGCGGTTCCATCATCTAGCTATTATAAAGAGTTGAACGTGGGGGGAGAGATGTGTTTCTGCTAGAACTCATGTTTCTTTGGTGTATGTACCAAGTCAAGGCATTGCTAGGTCATAGCTGTTTGAGAGAGGGCCATAAGCTTTCCGCAGCGGTTGTGTAGTTTTCCAGTCCCACCAGCCGTGCACAAGGGGTCCAATCTTTCCACACACTCTGCAGCATTTGTAGCTTTCTCAAGGTTTGCGGGGTTTGGTTCCTTTGTAAACTGTGCTATCAACAACAGTGTGAGGAGGTATCTCACTGCTGTTTTGATTTGCATCTCTCAGATGGCTGGTGATCATAAGCCTTCATCATCATAGACTTGTTGGTTGCCTGGATGCCTTCTTTGGTGAACTGTCCATGTCTCTGTCCATTTTTAAATGGAATCATTCATCTTTTTCTGGTTTAGGTGCTGCCGTTTTCTATAGATTTTAAGAGATTAGTACCTTGTCCCATTTCTCTGTGGTAAAGCAAGGGGGTGGGACACACCTGACCTCCTCTGGCTTCCCTATTGCTATGGGGCAGGGGTCAGACAAGCCTCCGTGGTCCATCCTTCTTTACCTATTATGACACCAACCATGCCTCCCACACCACTCTACATCTGTGCTGGGTTTGATCATTCTTTGTAATAGCCACAAAGAACTCACAGACAATAGCTACAATTAAGGGGGTTTGTTAGGGAAGTTAATAGGCTACCACAAGTCAGGATCAGCAGAGGAAGGATACATTCATTGGTCTTCCCAGTCAGGGGCCGTGTCTCTCTTCAGTTTTCAGCCTCTTAGCCATGTGGTCCCCTTGCCTTTGTCTGTATGGGCCAGGAAAACTGCCTGTCTGTTGCTTTGTCCCCCGTAGTTCCATACTCTTGGGCCAGTTCAGGAGAAGGGACCCCCGCCCCCAATAATCTTGGTGCTGCTCCTGAGTATCCATGCCAGTCTATGATGCATTTGGTCTAGGAGATGTCTGCAAATTCAAAGATTTCAAATGCTCTTGGGATTTCTCTCTTCTCTACAACTTTGTGATAGCCAAGCGTGCTGCTGGTAAGGAACACTAATCGACCAACCCCCTTCTCTAAGCCATACATACGCCGTATTTGCATAGTCCCACCCAATCATTTGGTGGGAGTTACAGAAACTTGGATAGAAGAGCCATATTAAGACATTTCACTCCACCACAATATCATTGCCTGATATTTTACCCTTGTCTGTAGATTCTCTTTTTACTCTTCTGATGAAGTCCTTTGATGCACGTGTCTCGTTTTTAGGAGGTCCTAGGCCTCTATTTTGTCTTCTGCGATATATGCGTCCGTCGTGTGTTTGTGCTGTGTATTTAAGTTTGTCTCTAATTTTTCATTGACACTTTTTATAGTTCTAGGGCTTAATTAAATCTTTAGTCCTGGGCTGAACCCCGGTGGCGTAGTGGTTGTACGCAGAACTGTGGCCCACTGGGTTGGAGGTTCAAATCCAGCAGCAAGGCTGGGCCTCCTATTTCCACCACCAGAAGGCAGTGATGCCCCCAAAAAAGCAAAAAAAAAAAAAAAACTTTAGTCCTTTGTAAGTTCGCAAATGAAGTGAAGTATATGTCCTATTTTTGTCCTCTGCAGATGGAAATTCACGTTGCCAGCACCATTTGCTGAAGAGACTTTCCATTCCCCATTTAATGTACTTTGACTCTTTGTCAAAAATCAGTTTTGCCTGTAGGTAGATGGATTTCTTTCTGGGTTCTCTCTTCTGTCCCATTGGCCTGTGTATCTATAATTGTGCCAGGACCGGGCTGTTTTGACTTCTGTGGCTGTGTAGTAGATTTTGAGATCAGGAAGTGAGAGGCCTCCCACTTGGTTCTCAAGTAGTGTTTGCTTATCCTGGGTCTCATTCCTCTCATATAAAATTGATAGTTAATTTTTCCATTGCTTTCAAGAATGATGCTGGGATTTGGATTGAAATTATATTATTTGTACAGATTTCTTTGGGTTGTATTGACATTTTCACAATGTTAAGACTTCCTATCCATAAACATGGAATATTCTCCCATTTGTGTTGGTGTCTTCTTTTGGTGGTTTCTTTTTGTAGTGTTGTTTTGTAGTTTCCTCTGTATAAGTGTTTAATTTCTCTGGTTAGGCTTGTCCCTAAGTGTTTCATCTTTTGGGTGGCTACTGTGAATGGTATTGTTTTCTTGATTTCTCTTAGTATACAAGAATCGAAGAATTTTTGTACGTTGCTCTTTACCCTATACTTTGCCAAATCTTTCAATTGCTTTCCAACAATTTTCTCATCACATCTTTGGAGTGCTCTCTACACATAAAACCATATTATCTGCAAACAGAGTTTTACTTCTTCCTTGCCAATTTGCATGATTTTGATTTCATTTTGTTGTCTAATAGAAATAAATCCTATTTTATTGTTTATGAACAATGGCATTTCAAATTAATTTTTTCTCTCACTATAGCTCCTGATTTCCCTATATTGCTCATACACACACACACACACAGCAGCACTTAATGAACAACTGTTCCTATGAATCAGACACTGGCTTTAGCACTTTGGATTATCATACAGTAACTATTTTAGTTATTACATTTTACATTTTATAGATGAGACTGATGTCTGGAGAGGTTAAGATACACTCTTAGTATGCCAAGGACAGTATAATTTTGTATATAAACTTTAGAAAGTGAATAATAATACATATCATAAGCCCAAAATGCTCACATGTTCCTGTTCTACGATCTTTGCTCCACAGAATAGAAGTTCCCGCCTCATTTCTGATCCTTTGCTCTAAAGAACAATCTGAAACACAGACGAGTGCTCATGGTGGTGTTATCGGAGCAGGAGATGCTTGACATGGTGCAGATGATCGGCCGCAGAACAGAGACTGCACGGAGCGAGACCGTGGAACGCGACCAAGCCATCACATACAGTTCCAAAGACTCTTTAACGACATCGAACGATGCGCGTGGATCCCCCAATGTTTAATCCCACGATCTAAGACACTTTTGTAGAAACTTTACTGGTGGGTGGGGCAAACTACTAAAAGGAATTTCCATGAGTAATGGACCAAATGAATATATCGTCCTTATATTTCCTAGCTTTTCAAAACACGAAAATCTTTATAACAACAGTTCTTTAAAATGCATAAAGAATAACACCACTTATACTTCCTCCTCTGAAACATTAATAAGCTAACGAATTTGAAAGTATGTAATACCTAGAGTTTCCTTTAGTTCTTCTTCAAATTCACATGCTCTTTTTTCATATGGCCGACTCTTGTAATCTATTCTTTCATTTAGATGGGAAGCATTTATACTCTAATGTGCCTCTTTGATTTCATTGTATGATTTCTAGTTCCTAGGATATAAATATGTTGTTAAGATTCTCCCACAGTGGTAAGGTTCTTTGTGTGACTTATAATCATGGTCTATGACCTCATTTTTAGAAAGGGGTATTTCCTGTGGGTGGGAGGGTCCACGTATGTGTGATTTTAGAGATGCCCATAAGATATCTAGGGCCACAGAACATTATCAATTATCACATTCCTTTCCGGCTCCAGATCCATAAGCACGAATAAGTGCTTTATGCTGAGCCACCTATGCCCTCTCCTGGAGGGAGGGATTTTTTTTTTTTGAGCTCAGCCTACAAAGCAAATAATTTGACCTCAACCTGTTAAGAGAACTTTCCAAATCTCGTTTCTTAATCCTTGAGGTGCCCCTTCATATGTTCTGTCTGGATACTCCTATGAAGCAACCCGCTTCAACTTCTGTTCTGTCCTGAGACCTGCCTCCCTTTCCATGCTCAGTCCTGGACAGCAGGGCTTTCTGGCGCTTGAACCTCACGAAGTGCTCTCTGCTTTCCCTTTAGTTCACTAGGGGAGGCAGCACAGACTCCACACTCACCAGGGGTCTGAAGGAACGGGGTTAGCCATGAGAGGGGCAGTCCCGCACACCTGGGAGGGTCATCCACACCATGCCCTTCTCATCACTAGAGACTGGAGGTCGCTGTAGTAAGCAAGAGGGCGAGTCTGAGTTCTGATAGACAGTCCATCGGAAAGGCCTGCATCTAAACTCTGGCACCACCAGTTTTGTAATCCAGGGCCTCTCCTCTGACCTTGACGCCCACCCATGGGATGACCATGAAAATGAGTGAACACACTCACAAGGCACTACGGAGGGGAGGGCAGGCCTTCAGCTTGGTCTGTGGCAGATGTTCCCAGAAGTTGACTTTTATGCCACTCGGTCCTACACATGGCGAGATGAACGAGAACTGTTGTATCAACTACTACAGGCAGTAATATACAAACAACTCCTTATATGTGAATCAGCACAATTCCTATGAAATAGGAGTCAAATAAATCCCACACCTACCGATTCTCTGCACTGCTATGCAAAGCCATCTCTAAAACTAGCTGTTCTCCTTCCCCTTAGCACTCATCTCTTCTTCCTCCATTTAGATTTGGCAATTCCCTGCAACGTTTCATGGAAGTCACACACTGCCATAAGTGAGGTTTTATTTTTATTACTATTATTACTATTATTTTACATCATTTTATCGGGGGCTTATACAACTCTTATCATAATACACACCTACATACATACATACATACATACATTGTGTCAAGCACATTTGTACATATGTTGTCATCATCATTCTCAAAACATTTTTTTTTCTACTTGAGCCTTTGGTATCAGCTCCTCATTTTTGTTTCTCTCTCCCCCACCCTTCCTCCCTCATGAAACCTTGATAATTTATAAATTATTATTTTTTCCCTGTCTTACACTAACTGATGTCTCCCTTAGCCACTTTTCTATTATCCATCCTCCTGGGATGGAGGTTATATGATAGGTTCCCTGTCTCTCCTTCCACCTTCACCTTCCCTTCTTGGTATCGCTACTCTCAATATTTGTCCTGATAGGTTTATTTGTCCTGAATTTCCTGTGTTTCCAGGTCTTATCTGTACCCATGCACATGCTCTGGTCTAGCCAGATTTATAAGACAGAACTGGGGTCATGATAGTGGGGGGGGGGGGGGCGGTGAGGAGGAAGCATTAAAGAACTAGAAGAAAGTTGTATGTTTCATCGGTGCCATACTCCACCCTGACTGGCTCACCACTTCCTTGTGACCCTTCTGTAAGGGGATGTCCAAATGTCTACAAATGGGTTTTGGGTCTCCACTCCATGCTCCCCCTCATTCATATCGGTACGATTTTTTGTTCTGGGTTTTTTATGCCTAATACCTGATTCCATCAACATCTCATGATCACACAGGCTGGTGTACTTCTTCCATGTGGACATTGCTGCTTCTCACTTAGATGGCCGCATTTTATCTTCAGGCTTTTAAGACCCCAGGTGCTACCTCTTTTGATAGCCAGGTACCATCAGCTTTCTTTACTACATTTGCTTATGCACTCATTTTGTCTTCAGTGATCGTGTCAGAAAGCTGAGCATCACGGACTTCCAAGTTATTAGAACAAAGTCTTCTTGCATTGAGTACTTGAGGAGAAGCCCAATGTCCATCTGCTACCTTAATACTTAACATATAAATATACCATAAGTGCATAGATCTATTTCCCTGTTATATGTAAATATATTTACATATGTACATGCCTCTCTTTAGACCTCTATAAATGCCCATTTGCCTCCTAGTTCTTTCCTCTATTTCCTTTTATTTTCCTCCTGTCCCAGTATCATGTTTGGCCTTCATTTGGGTTTTAGTAATTCTTCTTGCTTATATTACCCTTGATCAAGACCTACCAGGCACCCTATGCTCTCCTCACTATTGATTTTAGATCACTTGTTGCTCCCTTGCCCCAGGGTTTGTTACCACCCCCCTTTCTTTTTCCATGCTTCCCCCTCTCCCGTGTCCCCCCCAAACTGTCAGTCCCATTGTTTTCTCCTCAGCATTGTTTATTCCATCTCTCTTATCTAGATAGACACACAGAGGCAATAATAAGCCCAAAAAGCAAGACAGAACAAAACCAAATAAGAAAAAACAAACAAACAAACAACAACAACAACAAAAAACAATGACAAAAAAAGAGAAAAGTCTATCAACAGTTCCAGGTTTGGTGTGTTGATCTGCATAAGATTTTAAAGCAGTCACAGGGTACAACTCCAAATCACCATCAACAGGTTTCAGTTCAGGATCAAAAATCAGAAAGCTCACGGGCAAACTCTTCTTTGGTGCAGGACAGCTCTCGGCTTAGCTATCTGGGGATTCATTGCTCTATATGTCTTTCACCACTGGCTGCCACTGGGCCTCCTCCAGGCTGCTGAGCCCCTGCCACGCCAGGCAACTGCTGGCTCTGCCTCGGGCTCCTTCTGGCTCTAGCAGGCTCTCCTGTGCTACACACAGCCTTTGACAGCTCTTTTAGGACCGTTGCCTCCTCTCTCTGCTTCTTATGTTTATTTGTTTGCTTGCTTGCTTTTGCTTCTTTAACTACTTTTTTAAAGTTTTATTAACATATGATTATCATACATTTCAATAGTCCAAATAGACTCAAAAACGTTGTGTAATCATCATCACAATCAATTTTTAGGACATTTCTTCTTCCTTGTACTCAATGCTGTTAGCTCCCCATTTCTTGACAACCTTCCCTGCTATGCCCCTAGAAAATTATTAATCTACTTGCTATCTCTATAGATTTACCTTATCTTGGGTTTGACTTACAGAAAAACTTACCCCAAAAACCCAACAATGACAAAAATGAAACAGAGAAAACCCTCAACCAAAAAGAAAGCAGAAGATATTAAAACCTGGAACAAATACACACTGTATCAAAAAGGTGATCAAACAACAAGATGTCACATTTTAACCTGATGACAATTGGAATAATTCACCATACAATGCACTCTGTCTGTTAACAGGGCCATTTCCAGCCCTTGGGCACAGGCAGAGGGGATTCCACCAGAGGATTAAACCACATGTCCCACCAGAGCCATGAACAGACCAACACCCTCAGGGAAGTCCAGAGATATTTCATTGACATCGTAAGTATAAAAGGCCCTGTCCTACTTTGTCCCACAGGGTCGTTACGAAGTGGAATTGGTAGGGAGGAGTTTGGTTTGAGAAAGTGTCTATTGACACGTCTTCTCCACACAACAGCCACATAACACCCTAACAAGATGCTCAATGAGTGGAAGTGGTGGCTATGAGTATTATTCCCAGTTCTATGTCTGTGTCCAACACATTCAACTCCCACACGCTCTGGCAAAAACACTCAAGCACCTTTTCTTCGGAGCACCGACTCCAGAGTCAGAATGTCTGAATCCACAAAAAACAGTAGTAGTTGAGAAAGATTCCATCTAACGTAAGTAGGGAAATAAGAATCAAGATTAGCTCAAAGTGGATTCCTAGGTGGCAGAGTGCTCTTCTCCAACTTTGCTAGCATTCGGACCCCAGCCAGCCTCCACGGCACTCTCCTTCTCTTCTGGGTGCAGTCAGGGGCTGCCCTTGTTCATTGTGAACAGTCCATGCTCACAATGGCAAAACCACGGAAGGAGCCCATCAATATAAGAATGGATAAGGGGCGGGGAGGTGGGAGCAGACGCCAAGGGCTTAAGTAGAAAGAAAATGTTTCGGAAATGATGATGGCAACATACGTATAAATATGCTTGATACAATGGATGTATGGATTGTTTTAAGAGGTGTAAGAGCGCCCCCCATCCCCATCCCCTACCCCAAAATATAAATAAACACACGATGGGCTACTATGTGTCCCAGGAAAACAAGGATGAAACCATAAAGCCCCTCTTGGGATGGCACGGTCTGGGAAGGCCCAGGCAACACAGTGAAATCAGTCAAACACAAAATGGCAAAAAACTGTATGAAACCACTACATAAGCAACCCAAAGAAGACAGACTTTCAAACCAAGGGGAAGAGATTTTGTAGGTCACCAAGTTGGGTGAGGGGGGCACAAAGGAGGGTTGTGTGATATTAACTTGGGTGAAGGAGAAGACAGCAACCTACAAGGGGGAGAAGTCCAAGGAAGGAGGGCAGAGAAGCTACTGGAGAAGTTAGGTAGTGTCCTGTTGAAAACGAAATTGATTATCTGAAATGTAAAGCTCCCACCTGATTCCCAATTGGGAAAATGTTTTGCAGAACTTACAGACCCTGCTTAGGGAAGTGGTTTCTTGAGAAAGTAATAGGGCAGAACGCAGGATCACCAGGAGCAGGCTCGGGAGCAGGAAGCTGTACAAAATGCCCCCAACGTGAGGGCACAGCCCTATCTTCTTCCGTGTAGCCAGCTCTCGCTACTCTTCCCAGCCACAGCACAGTTCAACTTCTAGCCAAACAACAGGCGGCCTGTCAGGTGAACATTCAGCCACACAGTATATGGCCAGCGTAAAGCTCAGAAGGCCCGAAAGAAGGTGAATCGAAATGGCGAACACAACGAAAATACTGCTTCACAGTGGGAGTTACCATCACTGTCACAAAACACACTCTGAATTGTGGCAGGGAAAAAGTATTTGTGCTCTAAATATTTCACCCAAAAGTCACACTGAAAAGTTAAAAAGAAAGAAAGCAGGCCTTTCGCGGCTCTTCACGGCAGTCAGCCCAGCACACGGCCCGTGCTGCGACTCCATTCCGCTTGCTTTGCTGCATTCCTGACAGCAGGCTTCTGCCCTCACCATCAACTCCATTACAGGCCCCCTGTTGGGCCTGTCACTGCCGAGCCCCTCCCAGACTGCTAGGGCTCATCAGTATTACAGTTCTTTTAGGAACTGTCTTACACCCGCCCCTCTTTTTTCTATTTCTTTCTGCCTGCCAGCCTTTGTGGGCTGACTGTGTATATATGGAAATGCCTCATCCCTTTCGAGGCAAGATCCTCCCCACCAGCACCAAACAGACCAATCGAAATCCCCTCTTGGAAGAGCACAGACTCCTCATCTGCATAGTAGGCGATCATCACTTCATTTGCAAGGCTGTCTGAAATACATTGGGCAGGGGCAGTCTGCAGACCAGGGTCAGACAACAAGTATCAAAATACAAGTTATTTACAGCTTACCCAGAAAGATCAATCAACGAAGACAAAAATATCAAATCCTCCATGGTAGAGAAGTAGGGCAGAAGTAGCTCCTCCGAGGTTAGAGAGGCAATGTCTCACACGATTGTTCTTGAGACTCATGGCAAAAAGACAACATAAAGGAACTCATTGCACTGCGGGGTCCAAGTCAGCTCCACCACCTACAAGTTCACGATTTTAACAACTTGCTCTCTGTTTCTCCATTCTGCCAACTTGAAGAGGGGATAGACCAGTATCCATCTCATAGGACTTTTGTGAGAAAGACCTATTAAAGGACCTGTCCCAGTAAATGCGGGCTTGTTATTAGGACTATTATTCATGCTTTCTAGTCCTAAGTACTACTGTATAACATTCTGTATCCCTAGAACCTAACTACAGAAATAACTAGTACTTTGTTTCTAATCTAGTAGATAAAGTTCCTAGAGTTTCTAGCTGGCCTATGTCTTCCGTGGTCCCACACAGCAGGCAGTGCTGCGTCCCAGACACACTCACTCCTTCAAGACGCCGTCACGCGGGTGTTCCCATGTCTGCTGCAGGCCCGCGGCGGCCCCTAAAGCAAGGAAGCCACTTCGCAAAACAAGTGGCCTGTCCTCTTGGAGTTCACATCCTCGCAGGAGAGGCCGGTAAGTCTTATATGGAGATAATATCTTTGTGGAAAATAAAACAGGATTATTTTTTTTATCTGGTGGGGGAAAGAGGAGGGGGTGTTATTCCAAAAAGGACTGTGGGGGCGATGCTCCTCGGCGGTGATGTTTAAATGCCTCCCTGATGGTAAACTGAAAGGTGCCCCAGGCCGAGGAACCAGCAAGTGGGAGGCGTCTGATGGGAATGAGAGCGCCAAAGCGGCTGACACATGGCAAGAAAGGCAGCGTTGGCGAGATCAAGTGGCCTCCCCAGTAAGAAAAGTGGATTCTATTTAACTGCTACCAGGAAGGCGACAGCAGGTTCGAGGTCGGGGACTTGCTCTGTGTTTATTCTGGCGGCCGTGTGGACCGTGGGCTATGGAAGGGCAAGATGACAGCAGGGGACCAGTTGAAACGTTGCTGTTGTCATCTCAGGGGATGAACAGGTGGCACTGGGGGAAACGGTACTGCTCTGCTCTGCATGAACCACCATGGGCACGGAGAATGGCTCCTGGGGCAACGGCAGTGCTACGACATCCTCGGGCATGCAACACCAGAAAACCATCAGGAGACATCAGTGCCTGCCCTGCCTCCTCCCACCAGAATGTCCACCCTCTGTCCCAGGCCGTTCCACAGCCCACTCTTCAGGAGTCTGCTCCCAAGGTCACCAACCCACCGGGTGTCCAGCTGCCTGACAGTCAGCACCAGAATGCCCTCAGCTGCCTGGATGGCCAATCACGGTGTGCTCCAGTTTTTCAGAAGATATGAAGAAATGCCTCTTATAACAAATGTGGAGATGAAAAGGTGATGAAACCTACTTTTTTAATATTCAAAAAAAATTTCTGTGAAGTCAATGAAGGCTTACAGATCAGATTATCTATTTTACTGTTAACAATTTTTAAACATTTTGGCTCAACTCCTCATTCTAATCCCCACTGTGTACCTGGCTCTCTTCCTCCCTATGGTTCTGGTTTCCATTCTGCCTTCTTTAAGGAAAGACTGTCTTTGGGTCTTAGGCTGTTGACTATTCTAACTCAGAGCTGGTTAAGTTCCTGGTCTGAAAGGTGACAGAGGGCCTGAGATGTCCCACCCCTCTCAAACCAACCAGTAAGTCCTGAGTTTGAGTTCTGTTCCACATTTTTCTCCCTCTCTACCCACGCCCTTCTAATAAGGTCCACCCTTTCCAAAGGGAATTCTTTACATACATATATACATACATACATACATATATCAGCCCCTAAGTCTGATAACAATCTACAAGTCCTCTTCAGAATCACAAAATACATGGAATGATGCCAAATGTAGAATGATCACAAGCCACTGGGAATTCCCAAAGGGAATTCTTATCCTTTCACGAGAAAGTCTACAGATAAATCTAAAGCCTAAAAAACAAAAGTAGTATTTATTTATCTATTAATCATTTTATTTGGGGGCTCCTACATCGCTTTACACAATACATAGTTACATATACTGTGCCAAGCACCTTCACATGCTTTCATTAACATTCTCCAAATATCCGCTTTTCCACTCAGGCACTTGATTTCAGCTTCTCATCCTTCCCCCTCTGTCCTTGTCCGTCCCCCACCCCCACCCCTGCAGTCCTCAATACTTTATAAATTATTATTGCTCTGTCATATCTTACACAGCCCAACACCTCCCCCTTGCCCACTCCTCCCAATGGCCATCCTCCAGATAGGAGGTATGTGTAGATCCTTGCTGTGGGCTCCCTCTCTCTACCCCACCTTCCTCCACCCATCCGGTAACTCCACTCTCACCACTGGCCCTGGGGGGTCCATCTGCCCTGGGTTCCCTGTGTTCCCAATTCCCATCTCTGCCAGTGTCCCTCCTCCAGTCCAGCTGGATTTGTAAGGTAGAGTTGGGACCCTGATAGTTGGGGAGAAAGCAGTATTTAATATAAACATATTTTAACGACTAATAACAACAACAAGCCAACTGAAGGTTTGAAGATGGTTGCTTCTGGGAGGAGGGAGGACTTGTTCTGGCTCCTGACGGAGACCGTGCCAGTCCATCTGGTGCTTCCCATGCATTAGCACAGCTCCTGGCCTGCAGCGCAGACGCAGTCTGCTGAAACAGCAAAGGAACAAATGGACCCACACATGGATATACAAGCCAGGATCATGCTTTTAAACCCAAGCCTTTGGACGCATACCAAAGAATGACTGAGAGAGCACATCTAAAGCAAGGAAGCCAACAACACAAATCAAGACGACGGGGCAGCTCCCGTCGCCCACTTCATGACATAGACAGTGTGCCTGGCCCAGAAAGCCAGCCTTGTCTGTTTGTGAAAAAAGCAACTAAAACAAAAATTGCTTTAAGTTACAGCTGGTGTCTGGGTCACTTTATTGAGCACTTAAGATATAGAGCTGATTATTTTTCTGGCAACAATGCAAAAAGAAAGGCTAAGAGTACGGTGTCCTGTTACCAGCTGTCTCCGGAGCCCTTCTGACAATCCATGTCTGCGGCAGAATCAGAGTCAACGGGAGAGGTACACACATGAAACTGGTTGTGGTTTCCTTTTCTCTCTTTGTTCCCCTGCATTCCAGCAACTTGGACCACAAAGTACAATTCTCCAAGAGAATCTCTCTCCGCTCTCATGGCTATCTGCAACAAGCCCCTCAGAAGGGGCACTGACACACGAAGCAAAGAAGCAGAGATCGGCTCCTGGTCTCTGTCCGCTAACGTGGATCTGGACTCCTACACCAGCACGGGCTTGCTAGGCTGCCTTGAGCAAACCATTTCATCACTCGGACCCAGTTTCTTCATCTCTAAAACTGGGGTGGCTGAACTGTACCTGAGAGAGCTGTGGAATGAATTGGAATTAATGTCATCGGTGTGTACAGCACAGATCCTGGGATATCCAATGTACTCAATACATGGGATAATAACTGGTATCTGATGCATTCTCATCCCTTTCCCTAAGATCCTACAGTTTCCCTTTCAGTCCCTTCTCCTGGACAAGGAAGACAGCAAGTGTACTCATGAAGACCATGACTTTGAGTATAACTCTGTGCGTGTGTGTGTGTGTGTGTGTGTGTGTGTAAGAGAGAGAGAGAGAGAAGAGAGAGAGAGAGAGAGGAGTTAAGCAAAGTCACTTATTTTCATACTTTCAACTATTCACACTCATCCAGGCAAGGCTTGGCAGTAGGTGGGGAAGCCAAAGGCTCTAAGTCCAGAAACTTGGTCCTGGTGGAATGATTGACACACAGATCAGTGGAACAGAATCAAAATTCTGCAAAGAAAGCAAACATCTACGATCAGCTGCTGGCTGACAAGGGAGCCACGTCTATTCAGTAGGGAAGGAAAAACCACCTCATCAAATGGTACTAGCAAAACTGGATTCCTATAGGCAGAAAAACTGACGTGAGGTGCAAACCTAACAATCCACGCACACAGATACAAAACTTGTAATGGAAAAAGTCTAAAACCATAAAGTTGTTGAAAGGAAATATAGAACCAAAGCTTTAGGGCCTCATTTGTGTTCCGTGATAGCATGTCAAACACAACAATGAATGAGTGAGGAACAGAAAGCCAGACTGTTAACTTGTACTTCATACAGTTAATGCTTATGTTCATCAGAAACCTTTATCAAAAGAATACAGAGGAATAGAGTAAAGGTGGGGAGAATGCATTGGGACTGATATAAGTGATAAGGGTCAAATAACCAAAACATAAAAAACTTCAAGTTAACAGCAAAAAGAGAAATAATCCAATCAAAAACTGGGCAAAGGAATGAACACCTCATCAAGAGAACATCTCACCTTAGTGGGTCGTGAGTTTATGATAATGAGGAAGGAAGGAAGAACTCAGGAAGGCGAGGGAGGATGAATGTTATACAACTTGAAGAATAGTACCCATGTCCCTTAATGTATGTGCAGAAGCCATTGAATTGGTGGATATTTTGCTGTCTATATTCTCAGTAACAATGAAATAAATATGCTAAGGAGGGACATGGAGAGGACAATCTAATAGCCCACAGAAATCAATGCAAAACCATGATGAGATAGCATTGCTACTAAGTTCAGGAGCTCGGCTGCTAACCAAATCCACTAGCAGCTCTGCAGGAGAAAGAGTGACAGCTTCAGAGAAGAGGTACCGCCTTCGGGCAGTTCTACTCTGCCCTCCAGGGTCACAGTGAGTCGGAATCGACTCCACAGTAATGGGTTTAGCGTGGCCGGGGTGGGGGTGGGGTGGGGTGGGGATATAACAAGTGTTGGAGGAGCGGTAAAGAAATAGAAACGCTAATCCAGTGCGGGTAGGAAGGCAAAATGGTACAGACACTGTAGGAAAAAGTTGATGGTACCTCAAAAAACTGCCTCAGGACCCAGTAATTTCACTCCTGTAGTAGTTACAGAATCTGGTGTCAAATTGAGGATTCAGAGTGAAGGGGTGTAGTCTAACCTGTCTAGCTTGACAACCTTACTGGGAGGCACTGCTGGGAGTGGGGTACTAGAAAAACAGAAGTATGAAAACAGAGAGCTTATAAGCCCACTTGCCTTAAGCCATTAAAATTTGATCTTTACATGGGTTTAAAAAAAGACTGGTCTGAAAAAATAAACCCTACCCAGTGCTTGAGAGTACTCAGGATACTTGCATTCCAAGAGACCTGCCTAGGAGATGTTGACAGATTAAAGAAAAAAGGAACTCTTTGGACTTTCTTGAAGTTTGAACTAGTGGTTTTTGTCAAAATCTGGGGAAAAAATCTGGAACCATGAAGAAAGCTCCTTTCTAGGCTCACTCCCTGGACATCCTCTACAGACAAGACACATGAGGCTAGGCTGATGGCAGTGAGAGCCCTGGACTGGAGGAGCCACGTGGAGACCCACGCCAGCACTGAGATGCTTCCACAAGCTAATCCACCCACTGACCTATGATCTTCCTGAATTGAGCATCATTGCACGTGTTTCATGAGAGTGAAGAGAAATTTAAAGATTGATATTGAACATAAGGGTTAATATTGGATTTAAAGACTTGATTTGGACTGGGCTAAGATGCTTTCTCAATATTCAATTGTTCTTGTATATAAAACTCTTTCTTAAAATACATATTCATGTCTCTAGATTTAGTTCTCTAGTTTACCCAGACTAACACAACTCCTAAGTATATATCCCGGGGATCTAAAAAAGTGACACCAGGCACAGGCACACCTATGTTGGCTGCAGCCTTGTTCAGAATAGCAAAATGATGAAAACAATCCAAGTGTCCATCAGTGAGTGAATGGATAAGTAAATGTGTAGATAAAATGTGGTACAACGTAATACTACTCAGCAATAAATAAAGAAAAAGTTCCCCAAATATCTTGGAACATGGGTGAACCTGAAGGATATTACACTGAATGAAATAAGTCAATCACACATATACACACACAAAAAAATGTTGGCTTCAGGGGGATGGTGAGAGCGGGGGCGTGGAAGGGCCCCCCTTCCAATCATCACAAGATTGGCTATATAGCCCACCCCTTCCACCCCTGGGAGACGAATAACAGAAATGTGGGATAAAGGGAGATAACATACAGTGTGAGGCACAAAATAACAATAATAATATATCATATTGATCAAGGATTCACCAGGGTGGGAGAGTGAGGTGGAAAAAAGAGGAGCTGAAACCAAGGGCTCAAATAGAGAGAAAATGTTTTAGAAATGTTGATGGCAACATATGTATAAGTATGCTTAATACAATTCAATGATGGAGTGTTGCAATATTTGTAAGAGCCCCCCAATAAAATGATTAATAAAGAAAATCAGCTTCATTTTATGAGATAATATGAACAAGTAAATATACAGAAACAGAGGTTCATAGATGGTCACCTGTCACGTCATTTTGCTACTGTTATAAATCAGGCGACCCCTATAGAAGAGTCATTCGACCCCTCCAGGTTGAGAACTCCTGCGCTAGATGAAAAGGGAAAGGAACAAGAAAAACAGAGCAACGGATATGGAATAGCCAGCAGGGAAATCCTGAGAATGTCTAATGCACTGTAAAGGATGTAACCAATGTCACTCAACAACTTATGGATGAACTGCTGTGTAAATCTTCACCAAAAACACACCTAACAGTATTCTTATAAAAAGATTGCCCTGAGGTGTTGAAGGGATCAGTTATCAGGCATCAAAGAACAAAAAAAATCCTATCATTGTGAATGAGGGGGAGCGCAAATTGGGGACCCAAAGCTCATCTGTAGGCAAATTGACAGCCCCTGTGGGGAGGAGATGATGAAACATACAACTTTCTCCTAGTTTTTAAATGTCCCCCCCCCCCAACTATCATGATCCTAATTCTATCATAAAAATGGGCCAGACCGGAGGATATACAGATAGGAACTGGAAACACAGGGAGTCTAGGGCAGATGAACCCCTCAGGAACAGTGGTGAAAGTGGCGATCCTGGATGGAGGTAAGGTGGGGTAGAAAGGGGGAACCGATTACAAGGATCTACATTTAACCTCCTCCCTGAGGGGGGGACAACAGAAAAGTGGGTAAAGGGAGATATCAGACTGTGTAAGATATGACAAAACATTAATAATTTATAAATTATCAAGGGCTCATGAGGAGGGAGAGCAAGAAGGGAGGGGGGAAATGAGCTGACATCAAGGGCTCAAGTAGAAAGCAAATGCTTTGAGCATGATGATGGCAACAAAGGTACAAATGTGCTTGACACAGTGAATGGGTGGTGGATGGATGGATGGATGGATGGATGGATGGATGGATGGATGGACGGACTGTGACAAGAGTTGTATAAGTCCCAGGAAAATGTTTTCTAAAAAATAAAAGATTGTCCTGAAGGAGTAATTGGGACACTGCCAATGAGCTGGGAGCTGAGATGCAAACCCCACGGCTGCCAGTGGAGGACAGATGCATGCCTGAGTGACTGGTAAAAGAGCAGAGGGACAGGTCCACCCCAGCCAGTCTACGGAAAGCCTAACAGACTGCTCTCAGGCTGCCTCGTGCAGGCCCCCAGGTCAGCCCTGGGCTTGGCACCCCAGCCCCACCATAGCGTGCCACTCTCAATCCATTCCCTCCAGCCATCTTGAGCCCGGTCCTGCTGCTACTGACCAGCAAACCCGCCTCAGCTAAAATGCCAGGTCTGTGAACCTGCTCCTGGACGTGGACCCGCCCGGCAGAAGCCGAGCTTGGTAACTGGCCAGGCTTTGATGTTCCTCCATTCCCACAATTGGCCAGAGTCACAGAGTGTTTATTTTTCCTGAATCGCTTTTGCAATGTTTCAGCTAAACAAGACAGTTTTTATCAACAATTTCTAGGGCATGAAAAATAGCAGAATGCTTGGTCCTCATGAAGACTGGCTGTAGGGTGCGTTACAAGGAGATTTCTTCTAAGGCTCTGAGTCTAGGCTTATGCTTAGAGAAGTAAGTACACTCATGCGGGCCCTCTGCTTCTCTCTGATGTTAAGTCCGGCAAGTGTTTCCCAAGTTTTCCCAAATAGAGAACTCTCAACAGAAAAAAAAAAGGGGGGGGGGGGACAGGGGAAGGCTAGAAGGGGAGAGGGAGAGAGGGAACAAGCAGAATGGCAGAGCCAATTAGCCACCTTTCAATCTCATGGCAGCCTGCTGACCCAAAATGTAAGGTGTCCCAGAGGAAGCAAGCCTGCGAGACAGTTGCAGTTCTTGCTTTAGCAGTGCTTGAAGTTAGTCCCCATGAACTTCTCAGTGTTAAGAATCAATTTAGGAAAAAAATTTTTTTAAAAAAGAATCAATTTAGGTTGGGTTTTTGTCCTCTACAGCCAAAGATTACAGACTAATGCAATGTATTAACCCATGCTTTAACGATTTAATGTAACTTGCATGTCACCATTTTAATAGATTTAAGCATTTTATGTACCACTTATGTGATCTCATTTGGTGCACCAACACTGTATGATAAGCATTCACAGACGGGCCCAATGTATAAGTACCTCGGCTATGCAGTGTTCATTATGGTAGAGGCTTCCAGGTAGCTCAGAATTTGGGCTACATTTGTGAGACGGTACACCAATACCACATCCAGCTCTGGATTGTGGCGTTCACCAAGTACCTCAATGAAATTTTGTCATGATTTCATCAATGTCGCACACAGTGGGTCAAATGACTCCTTCACAGGGGTCGCCCGATTCATAACAGTAGGAAAATGGCAGTGATTAAGTAGCAACGAAAATCATTTGATGGTTGGGGGGGTCACCACAACATGAGGAACTATACGAAAGGGAGGCAGCATGAGGAAGGTTGAGAACCACTGGTCACATGCATTAGTGGAGAGTAGAGCCAGGATCCATGCCAAGACCCTCTGATATGAAAACCCAGGTCCTTCCCCTGGGCGACTAGGGGTAGGTGTCTCATCCCAAATGCAGGCAAAGCACGTGGGAGGCCTGTGCCTCACCTCTCCCACCAGTGCTTGCAACCTTCTAGAAACAAGGCAGCACACCTGGAACACATGAGCACCCATGAAAAGGCAAAGACAAATGTGGGGTCTAGATGCTAGTCCCCTGCTGGAAAGGAGGGGGGCAAGGAAGCAAGAGCTGGATGTGATATTGTGTACCATCTCACAAATGCAGCCCAAATTCTGATCCACCTCCACAATAATGAACACTGCATCCATCTTCTAATACAACTTCCTCACCAGCCACCCAGCCCAGCTCCAACTAAAGTTTCCTGTATTATGCGGTTTTACACCAACCTCCTGGGGCTGCTAAAACATTTCCTCTTATCTGCTCACTGTACAGTTAACTGCTCCCCACCACCTTCTTCAAAAGCATCTTAATTATACCTTTCAGGTGACATATAGCAAGATAATTTCCAGTTTCCCTCCTGGAAATAAAAGAGATCTGAGGTAATTCTATAATCCCACATTACAGCATTCATATTCTGGTGGTTCACTGATGGCCCCGGGCCTCTATCAGGTCATTTTCTCATGAGCAAATATCTTCAGTGGGGCTGCAAATACCACTCCTAAATGTATTCTGCCTCACTGGCTAAGACAAAATGTCTAATTCAGCCCTCTTGCTTTATGTAACTGAGGAAACAATGTTTTTCTAACCTCATATTCATATCTTCTAAGGACACATCATTCAGTGCCACTTCTCATGTCAAAACTTTTCTTATCAAAGTATAAGTAATATTAAAGATACATTCTACAAATGACACACGGGAAGGGTTCTAAACTGTCCTGGAGAGCACTGGGGGTTAGGCAATACCACCACAAATTTGACTGCACCTCGTACTTCTTGGTCTTTTTTTTTTATTAACAGACTATGCTCCTGAAGTAGAGTTTTAATGACGAGAGATGAGTAAATTAAATTTAAGGATAATTCTAGATGGTGATAAAAGCAAGTGGAAAAATTAAAACTTGATGTGGCAGTAACTTGGGGATGGAAACTGTGGCGGTCATGTACTTGATGTCAATTTCATGATTGGGATGTAGGGGTGGAGTCTAGCCTGTTGAGCTGGAGATAGCCAATGAGTAGCCAATGAGGCCTCTGCGTGTGCATGGCTTTCTACTGAGAATTCTGGGAAGGCTCGCATTATTTCCCAATTGGAGAAGAGAGACTTGATTTGAGTCTCCAAGATGATGAACTACTGACAAGACAAGACGCAGCGTCCGAGGAACCGGAGGAACCAGAAGAGAAGCCACACGGCCTTACCCTGATGGAACCAGACCTCTGAAGCCGGAGGAGCCACACAGAGATACCTGCCAGCGCTGAGATGCTTTTGCTGCTTCTACTGCCACAAGACACACAAGACACTGCACCCACTGGCCTATGACTTCATGAGTCGGAAGGGGACTTTATGGACTGGTATTGGACATATGGGCTAACATCAGACTTGTAACCTTGGACGGAACTGGGTTGGGATGCTTTCTCAACGTTCCATTCTTCTTGTATCTAAACCTTTCCCTTATACCCATATGCACGTCTAGGAATTTGTTTCTCTAGTCTACGTGGACCAACTCAGAAACATTCAAAGGAGAATTCAGGGACCCTTCTAAAATGATTGACTTAGAGTTCAAACCTAGACAGGAAAACAAAGGCAGGATTGTTTGAGCCTCTGGCAGCACGTCCCAAGCCCCTTAGACTCAAACAATCTTAACCCACACAGCTGAGGTGAGAGGGGAGAAAGACAAAATGGCTGTCTCACGTGCTCAGCTGTTCGTTTGTTTTGATTCTGAACTTTTTATGTTGACAATGTCAAATTTTTAGACCAGAACCATGAACGATCTCACCTATTCGCACCTTGCTCTGTTTGTTCACTCTCTCCCTCTCCGTAGACACTCATTCAACATTCTTAGGAAACTGAAGTGGAAGAAATGTGATTTTCTCATAATTTGTGTGTGTGTGTGTGTATGTATACATACAGAGATGAGAGCGTGCCCTAGTGGTACAGTGATTAAGCACTCAGCCGCTAACCAAAAGGTTGGCAGTTCAAACCCAACAGTCAAGTCCCTCTGTGAGAGAAGGACATGACAGCCTGCTCTGTAAAGACTTAAAACCTTGGGAAATGTCTGCAGCAGGTCTCCTTTGTCCTTTGGGCTTGCTCTGAGTTGGAATCAATTCAATGGCAATGGTGGCACTTATCTTCTAAGAACTATGGCTTTATTCTGCCCCCCCCCCCAATATTTTAAATCATTTTATTGGGGGCTCATACAACTCTTGTAACAATCTATAAATACATCCATTGTGTCAAGCACATTTGTACATTTGTTGCCATAATCGTTTTCAAAACATTTTCTTTCTACTTGAGCCTTGGGATCGGGTTCTCTCTCTTTTTTTAATTTTCCCTTCTTTCCCCACCCTCCCTCCCTCATAAATCCTTGATAATTTTTAAATTACTATTTTTCTTTTTTTTTCCCCCACATCACTGCCCTGGAAAATTACTGTTTTCCATGCCTTATACTGACCAATGTCTCCCTTCACCCACTCTTCTGTTGCCCATCCCCATGAGGAAATTATATGTAGATCATTGTGATCGGTTCTCCCTCTGCACGCTCCCCGCCCCTCCAACCTTCTCTCTCAGTATTGGTCCTGAGGGGTTTATCTGTCCTAGAGTCCCTGTGTCAAGAGCTTTTATCTGTACCAGTGTACATGCTCTGCTCTAGCCAGATTTGTACGATAGAACTGGGATCACAATAGTGGAGGGGAGGAAGCATTAAAGAACTAGAGGAGAGATGTATGTTTCATCAGTGCTATACTGCCTGCTGAAGAAATTTAACACTAGGGCTGAGCCCCGGTGGCGTAGTGGTTGAGTGCGGAACTGCGGCCCACTGGCTTGGTGGTTCAAATCCAGCAACCGCTCTCCAGGAGCAAGGCTGGGGCTCCTATTCCCACCAGAGGGCAGTGAAGCACCCCCCCCCCAAAAGAAAAAAGAAAAGAAAGAAATTTGACACTGATATAAAAATATCCACAGCTAACAAGATGATTCCAACTCACCGTGAGCCTAGATAGCGTTTTTTGAGGCTGTCAATTCCTACAGGAACAAATCACCTCATCCTTCTCCTGAGAAATGGTTAGTGTGTTTGAAGTGCCAATCTCACAGCTTAGCCAACAGCACCCGGAAGTCTCCTCTGAGACAAAATATGACCTAATATAATGTCTTTTTTTCAAATTCCCTCAGCTGTTTCCATAATATCTTTCAGAGTTCTTCTCTTACCCCACCCCTGTCCTCTACCTCCCCCCACCCCACCCCCAAGTCTGGGATCCATTGAAACAGCACTGTATTTTGCCATCAAATGGCTTTTATCTCCTTCAGTCTAGCACTGTTAGCTTGCTTTTTTAAGGGGGAGAGGAGTAGCTGGGGAGGGGATGGTTCATGACTGACGTTCTTGAAGAGTCTGGCCTCATTTATTATCTGCTTAATATTCTTTAAATTGACATACTTTTATGGTGAAAAAAACAGGAAGCCAACAAGAAAGCAAAATCTTCCATTAAAAACACAGATTTGATGTACTAGTGATTTGGGTTTTTTCTAA
This sequence comes from Nesogale talazaci, assembly GCA_004026705.1. Classification (NCBI taxonomy): domain Eukaryota; kingdom Metazoa; phylum Chordata; class Mammalia; order Afrosoricida; family Tenrecidae; genus Nesogale; species Nesogale talazaci. Next base: position 70,978 of record PVJH01010976.1, read on the forward strand.
TAGACACAAATAAATTCCTAACTCTCAAAACTAACACTGTCTGCCTGAATCTCTGCAGCAGGAAGCTTACCAGCTAACTCCTGAATCGGCAAGATTTCTGTCTAGTTCCGAGCCAGGCAGGCCCCCCTCCAGTGAGGTGCAACATGAGAAAGTGGAGGCCCAAGGAAATGGAGACACTTGCTCAAAGCCCCCCAAATCCATGAC
>PVJH01010977.1:0-71101 GCA_004026705.1 Nesogale talazaci
AATTATACTCTGCCCATCAGGTCATTTTGAGTTGGAATCAACTTGGTACCACCTAACAACAAAAGCAGAAGAGAAGTAGATACTGGTGGCCAATAATAATGTCTCCTGCCCCACTGAATAATGCCTCATGCTCCTCTTGAGCTTCTCAGCTGAAACCTGTGTTTTGGAGTCCATTGGGTGTGGCTTCTCTCCAGTCTCAAGTGGATTGTTATGTTAGGCCAGGTTGACTAGAGAAACAATTCCAGTGACACGCATCTATAGATAAGAGTTTTATGTCAAGAAGTAACTGTATATCAAGAAAATATCCCATCCCAGTCCAACTGAAGCCCCTAAGTCTGATACTAGTCCATATGTCCCTCTCTGGACTCACACAGCCACATGCAATGATGTAGAATGCAGGAGCATCACGGGTTGGTGGGTGCAGAATCGTATGGATCCAATGATGGTTGTAACATCATAGCCCTTTGCCAGTGATCAGAGTCAGCCAGCAGGAAGGTGAAGGTAGAAAGAGAAGGAGGTTCCAGGGCTTTCCTTATGTAAAATGGCATGCAAGAAGACACTGTCAACCGATTGACAGGTTGACTACCACCCCTACACATTGAGAGATCTTCTAGTTGACGTGAAATTATGTAACTCTCACAATTGTCTTCCCTGAGAACCCTTGATACCTCAATTCAAAGTCATCCTGCCTTAAGCACTTGCCTTCGATTCTCAAGAGGTATAGGGTATAGGGTATAGTATAGGGTAATGCTTAGAAGCACAGGTTCTAGAGCAGTGATTCTCAACATTACTGATGCTGTCGCCCTTTCATACAGTTCCTCATGTTGTGGGTACCCTCAACCATAAAATTACTTTCATTGCGACTTCATAACTGTCATCTTGCTACTGTTATGCATCATCATATAAATATCTGATAGGAACGATGTATGTTCATTGTGACAAATTGAACATCATGAAAGCATAATGATTAATCACAAAATAATATGCAATTATATATTGTGAAATATTTATTTCTAATGATAGATAAATGAAATTTTATCTTGAAGCAAGGTGTAGCATGGCTAACAGTCTTCACACCAGTACTTGTATGTGGGCATATCGGCATGTGGGCAGACCTGCCTGGAGATGGATAGAGGAGCGCAGGAGTCTCAGTTCCTAAGACCATCAGAAATATGTGCTTACCCTGTGAAAGGTCCATTCGACCCCAAAAGAGTTGCGACTCACAGGTGGAGAACTGCTCTTCTAGAGCCAGACTTTCTGAACTTGAAGCTGACCCTCAACAAATGGCTACTTTTCTGACCCTCAGTTTCTCACCTAGAAAGTGGCCAGCTTCACAGGGTTATTGTCAATGTTAAATCGTCCATACATGTAACATGATTCAAAAAGTTGCCTGGCACAGAGTAAGCCTTATGTAAACATTGCTATAATCACTCTTTCTATTACCTGTAGCACCCTTATGTATTAGACTCAAAGGTGCACATGAAAGTAAATCACGGGCCAGTTTGGAGCTTGAGTGAGGTATTGGGGTTCCTTAGCCAGGATACCACTGCCCTTTGTGATTCCTCATGAACCTGCCAATGTCCTTGCACTTTACGGAATGAAAATCCATAACGATGACATGGAGCTTTCCTTGCCCTCACTGGAGATGGATGCCTTCTGGAAGGAGGCCCATGGAGGGCCTGGGCATCAGGCCAATGCTGAGCGAAGAGGTTTGCTGCAGGAGATGCCGGCATCTCTGGAGTTATCCTTCAGAGCGGCCCACTTACAGTGGAGCAGGAAAGAAGGGGTGAACTCTGAGGGCTTTCTCCTGAAATGTGGCTGTGAGCAGTCAGTGATATAATGCAAGCAACATGCTTAGCCCTTGGCCTGGCATAGATTATACGTGATCAATAGAGTGGCTAGGATTACTTGTGTAATTACTGAGGACAAGCATTGGGGGCTAGAGGGAGAGAAGGTTAAAGAACTAAGCATAGATCAGATATGCCGGGTCCTGGATATCATTTGAAGAGTTCAAACTCAATCTTCGGCTCATGGGCTTTTAAGCCAAGTATGCCACGAAGGGCGACACTTTAAAAAGACCCCTTTGGCTTGATGACCAAAACCAGTTAGTGGCCTTTGAGCTGGTTTCCCTTCGTGGTGTCCCCTGATGTGGCCACATAGAGCAGAGGTTGCTAGGTCTTCATAGCTGTGCTCTTTCCATAGCAGATACCCAAGTCTATCTTGCAGGTCAGTGGTTCTCCACCTTCCTCATGCTGCAACCCTTTCATACAGTTCCTCATATGGTGGTGACCCCCCCAATCATAAAATTATTTCTGTTGTGACTTCATCGCTGTCAATGTGCTATTGCTATGCACCATCATGTAACTATATGATAGGCAGGATGTATTTTCATTGTTACAAATTGGACATGATGAGACATAATGAGAGCATAGTGATCAATCATAAAACAATATGTAATTATATGTTGTGAAATATTTATGTTTCCTCATGGTCTTAGGGGACACCTGTGAAGGGGTCATTGACCCCCCAAAGAGGTTGTGACCTTCAGGTTGACAACCACTGTTCTAGGTGCTTTAGGGAATGACCCGGGACACTCACTTCTCCAGGTCCTTTAGGGAAGACTCTGAGGTCCTCCTTCAGGTTCCCAAGGCTTCTTAAACTGTGGGAGTTAATGTGGGGATTATGAAAACTTCGACAAGGGTGAATGGTTCCTGCATGTGCAACAACCACACATGAATTCAAGATCAAGTGTGCAACAAATCCTAGGAGTTTCTGGAAGCTCTTGGCTGTGTTGCCTGGCATGACTTTACTTTCTCCTTGACTGTGAGAAAACACAACATGCATGCTTTGTCCTGGACAGGCTGGAGTGCCAGCCACATCGCTCCCAGGAACACGGCCAGAACAATCTTGCTAAGGGCTGAAACAATTGTGTATTCTGACTTGCAGTGTTGTTTCTATACAGATCAAGGGCTCTGCTCTTATAGAACTTCATAGTTTAATTGTAGAAAAGAATCATTTAAATGACTTACCACCTATCATTCCTCAGCAAGTGTCAAATGAGTATATTTTTGGCTTGAATTGTGTTGAAATGCTTGATTTCTGGAAATTGTTCTCTCTGTTCTTTTACAGAAACATACATGTTTAAATAAATGCAGTAAGGACAAACACAAGCCCTTTTATAATATTTCTCCACCATCACCACCATTTGGGGTTTGCAAGTATACTCAACTTTTAAGATGAAGCAAAAATAATAATTTCATAAACTAAATCTAGTATTCATTTGAGAAATTATTGTCAATAGTTATATTTTAGGACGAAAGTCTTTTTCATTTATGGATAACTGACTACATCTAAAGAGAGAGATAAAAATGTTGATGACAATGTGGCAGTTTTCCCTATCAGACTGTAGAACACTGAAAAAGATCAGAAGAAGAAAATATGTTGAATCATTTTTGCAATATAGGTTTACTTCCAGGAATGATGATGGTGTGGAAAAACCTCATTGCTTAATTTGTAATGAAGTTTTGGCCCGAAACCAGCTCAAAGGAAACTACATCTTAATACCTGCAGTAAAACAAAGGAATATTTTGGGCAACTTTTAAAATCTTCAAATAAAAAAAAGTCTTTTGAAAAATTTTCTACTGTTAACCAAAAAATATTTACTTGCAGCTTATGAAGTATCTCTTTTAATTGCCGAAATGAAAAAATCCCTGCATGATAGAAGATCTTGTGTTATTCAAGTGTAAAAACTAGTTCATGAGGAAAAGTGCAGAGGTACGATTACTAATATTTAGTTACTGAATGATGCCATTTTCAAAAGAATTTCTGAAAATAGTAGTGACCAATTCCAGCAGCTTATGATCAGGCTGAAGCACAATCCAAAGTTTGCAGTTCCCTGAGACAAACTGGAATATCAGCTGATATTTTCAACCGGCATAGTCATTACTTTATGTAAGAAGAGTTTATGAAGGAATCATACATGAGAAATCATTGCTTTTTTTCCCTCTCCTTTTGTAAGGATACACAATACAGGAAGATATATATCTTAAAGGCGATAAATTTTTCACAAATGAAGACTTACAGTGGAAAAATTGCCCTGGAGTCTGAATAGAGCAAAAGAAGGGCGAGGATGCTGGATTTGTAGCAAAAGTTCAAGCTCGTGGTGATGAACGTATCACTTTCACTCACTGCACAATCTGTCAGAAGGTCTTCGTGGCCCCCACATATCACCAGCATTCAATGTTGTGCTTGGCTTTACAATCAAAATCCTGTGACTTCATTGAAAGCCATGCCCTTAACCATTGTTTGTTTTCCTCTGTTTGCAAGGACATGAGCTCAATTACAGAAGCCTGTGTGACTACATGCAAAGGTTCGGTGGCTCTCAAGGGGTGAAATTTAAACAGATTATTGAAATGGAAAATGAAGTGGTTGCATTTTGAACTGAATAGAAATAAATTTTATAATTTCTTTCACAGTGACTATGGGTTTCTAATTTGTCCTTTGTCCTATATATTTAAAAATTGTGAGATATTATGTTAAAAGATTAAATGAAACATTTTATTAAAAAATTAACGTGGAAAAGTGGAAAGGAAAATGGTGCCTTAGAAGTGTTTACAAGTACAGATGTCTAACAATGAAATCACCTTCCTCAAGATGTCGTTATGAGTTGCAGTTGATCATCCCAGGGACCTGGAAATATCTCCTTTCACATTTTGATTCCAGAAACTCAAGTTGGGTTCATAAATCATACTCAGTTGAAATGAAAAATCAGTCATCTGCCATTTGCCCCATTGGAAAGTTGTTCCAAGTTTTAATATTTTGTGCTTCCTTTTCAACTGAGGGTTTTCTCTGTTTACTTTGTTACTGTTGTTTGTACTTTTTCTGTATGTGAAATATAGAATAGGTACATCTATGGAGACAGTAGCTAAGTAAATGCTCCTTGGGGGTGTGGCAGGAGGTTGAGGCAGAATGATGAACTTGTAACGATGAGTATAAGAAAGAAGAAAAATGTTCTAAAAGTGACTGTGGTGATTATCTCTCCTTAGATCATGAACTGTTGAATTGTATAATATGTCAACTATAGAATAGTGTGCCTGTTAAAAAGTAAAGGAATAGGAAATTAGACAAAAAATGGTTCAAGAAAATTTTGCCAAGTATCAAGTAATATATGTTTAAAACTTGCATTTTGTAAAAAATATCATTAAATGAACTTTGATTTGGGATTAGAACAGAATTTCCAGAATTTTTAAGATGACCCTAAACATACTTCTGCCATTTTGTATTATACAGTTATGCAAAGCTGTATTCTCAGCATTGACAATTATGAAATCAAAACATTGAAAGATGTTCAAGATACTCTAAGCCTTGTAATACCAAATATTCCAAGATTTAGTTAACAATCACATCCATTTCATTAGTGTGCAAATTTTCTTTAATCTTTAATAAGTAGCAAAATTTTAAGTATATAAAAGAATTGTTTTAAAATAAATTTCTTTATCACCAGTGAATGTTGGATTTGTGTAGTTGTTTTACATACCAATATATCTGGGGGGGGGGTGTCTTTTAAAATTTTTATCTGATGAAAGGGGTAGTGAGTAGAAAAAGTTTGAGAAGTCCTGCTCTAAGGAATGATTCTGGGGTGCCTCTTTGTGCCTTCAAGGGAATGGCTCAGGGCTACTCTCCGCATCCTCTAGGGCAGAGGTCCTCAAACTTGGCCCGTGGGACACATGTGGCTTGCTGACGGCATTTCTCCAGTCGCTGGGTGTTTTAGCCACCGCTGCCTATCCTGCTTAGCAGCCTGCAGTGAATTTGTTCAGCCCTTTTTTTTTTTTTTAAACAAGCGTCCAGCCCTCTGATGGTCTGAGGTACAATGAACTGGCCCCCTGTTTAAAAAGTTTGAGGACTGAGTCTAGGGAATAACCCAAGGATGCTTTCCAGGTTCTGAGAGGGGTGCAGCAGCCTTTCCTTGACTCCTGATTACTCCCACGAATCACTTGTGGACTGGGAGATGAGTGGGTACTGAAATTATGCTGACTCTTCCATGACAACCACTGAATGGCATTCCTGGCCACCAAAGTGGGTTGAAAGGGTTTGTGTGAATGGAAACCATGCATGATCATGGTATTTCTCAAATTGCCAGCACTTAAGACTTTAAGGCCCCTTTGTTGGACCTCGAAGCCATCCATTCAGCTTGACCAAACTCTCAGTCTTGGGAAACAAGACTCTCAAGCACAGTTGACTAAGCAGCAGAATTCATTTCCTCCACATTCCAGGATTCTCAGCCTGATAGCTTTTTCACAGCCTGGGTCCAAACCCTATGTTTCCACCAACTTCCACCCAAGTTAGGGCTCTGACACATCTCATGTGATGCACATCAGGGAGAGCTGAGCAAATGGAGTAGGTACTTGTGAGTGCATCCATAAGAGGACACAGACAATTTGAACTCCCAGTGGCCCTCCTCATGTGACAACGTCAGGAGCAGACTGGATTCTACCTGATAAGCCATGGTAACCAACCCAATAGCAAAAGCATTTTCTGCTTCCATACAAAGAAATCCCTGGGTGGTGAAATGGTTAATTGGGATCAGATGCTAACAGAAAGATTAAAGGTTTGAGTCCTCTCCAAGGTACCTCAGAAGAAAGACCTGATGATCACCTTCTGAAAACCAGTTTCGGAAAGTTCAGTGGAGCATAGTTCTACTCTGACACACATGAGATCACCAGGATTCAGCACCCTTGACAGCAGTTGAGGGTGATACAGAAACACCTCATTTTACTGCACCCCCTTTATGGTATCCCACCAGTGCTGCAATTTTTAGAAATGGAAGATTTGTGACAACCTTGCATTGAGAAAGTCTAACAGAACTGTATGTTCATATACAAATGTCCATATATACATGAGGGAGCACTCCCCCCCCCCAAAAAAAAAGAAAGAAAAACAACAGAAAAAAGCATTTTTTCCTGATAGGCGAGCATCCACCAACTTGCCCTAAGTGCACCCAGTGGCATCCCCTGGGAATGTTCTCTATGGTCACAGTGAATTTTTTTTTCACACAAGCAGTTTTACTGGAACTTTTTTTTTTTTTTTTTTGGTGAAGGCCGAGAGAACAGCATGCAGCTGGGAGATTTTGTTTCTTGCTTGGGGGAAATTGCCACAGAAACTGTTGTGATGCTGAACACAGCTTACAAGAACAGCACTATGGGAAAAACCTCATGTATGAGTGTTTTTCTCATTTAAAAAGAGATGAAATGTTAATCAATGACAAGTCTCATTCTGGATGTCCATCAACTTCCCCAAGAGATGAAACAAAAGTGTCAACAAAATTTGTGCACTTGTGCTTGAAGACCAATGACAGACCATTGAAGAGATGGGGAAGTTATCTGGATTTCCTTGGAGCTTAGTTCAGGGAATTTTAATGGAAGACTTGAAAATGAGAATGGTTTCTGTGCAATTTGTGCCACAGGTTCTGACTGACCAGGAAAAAGAGCATGGAGTGAAATCATGCTGTACTTTGAAAGAACAACTCTGAAGCAAGCTGGACTTTTTCCCAAGGTCATTAGTAGTGAGGAGACATGGTGCTATTCTAAAGATCCTGAAAGCAAGCATCAATCAAGCCAGTGGAAGACACCATCACCACCTGACCCAAAAAGAGCTCCTCAAGTGAAATCAAAGTTCAGGATGATGTTCATTTGTTTTTGTTTTATGTGAAAGAGTTAGTACATTTGGAGTTCGTTCCAGCAAATCAGAGTGTTAATCAAACTTCCCACTTAGAGGTTCTGAAAAGATTACTTGACAATGTGCGTGTAACAAAAGGGCCAGATGGGCCTGGTTTTGCCACCAAAACAATGCACCTGCTCGTGCAGTCATCTCAGTATGCAAGTTTTGGCCAAAATAGCATGCCTCTCTTCCCCCAAGCACCTGACTCACCTGACTGCTCTATGCAACTTGATTTTGTTTTTGTGAATGAAGAGGGACATGAAAGGAAAGTGATTTTGATGTAGAAGGGGTGAGGAAAAGAATGAGGGAGGTGCTGTCAGCTATCCAAACAGATGAATCTGAAAATGGTGAGAACAGATGAGGGAGACAAATATGCAAAATGCTTGACACAGTAGATGCATGTGTGGATTGTGATAAGAGATGTACGAGCCCCCAATAAAATGATTTTAAAAAATAATGGAACCGCAGATTTGACAAAAGTATTAAGTGTAATGGAGAATACTTTGAAGGTGATAAGGTTGTTTTGAAAAAAAATTTAAATACATAGCTTTGAAAAAAAATCATTTTGGGGGATACCCCCTCACATATATATGTATACACACATATATAATATGTATATTTAGTGGAACATACTTAATGGAAGCTTCTATTTTATAAAATTGGCTTTGGTGATGATTGCACATATCAGGAAATATGCTAAAATTCATTGAAAACTTGTTTTAAATCTGATTTTTTTCTTTTTTCTTTTGCTTCTGCCTCTTTCCTGTTCCCTCCCTCCTCAATTCCCCTTCCTGTCCCTATAATCATCAAAGTTTGTTTCTTTTGGTGTGAAAGACATTTTTCTTCAAATTTTTCCTAGAGGTCTCATACAATACTTATCACTGTGCACTTAATGAATTTCACTCAGAATCCACTCAGTAAGAGTGGACTTTTGAGTTTTTGCTGTAAATGATATTATTTTCTTGATTTCCTTTTTGGAGCTCATATCCTTAAGACATGGAACCCTGTTGACTTTTGCATATTGATGTTGCACCTTGCCACACCCCCAATGCTTTCAATTATGCCCCAATTTTTCTTGTTAGATCTTTGGAGTTTTCTACGTATAGAATCCTACCAGCTGTAAAGAATGGAAGTTTTACTTCTTCAACAATTTGGGTGCTTTTCATTTCTTTCTGTTGCCTAATAGGCTCTGGCTAAGACTTCCTGAGATAGAGTGGATGAGAGAGTTTATAAAAAGCCTTCCTTGTCTGGTTCCTATTCACAGGGGGAAGCAGAATTTTTTGATATGATGAAAGAATGTGGAGACAAATGTGAAACCGCTCAGATGGGTAAGTAAGCCCAAGCGAGCCTGTGTCTACCTTACCTTATTTGCAGCTGCTTTATTATCTGTATCAGGATCCCAGGAGCCTGGGGTGATGAGATCCAGCAGGTCAAAGAAAAACGAGGGGGAACTAATTCCTCTCAGGCCCCACTCCTTGCTAAACCCTCCTGCCTGGGCAGAGTCGCTGCTCATTTATCTTGGGGTGTCTGGGTTTGATGCTTAACAATTCTGTATTCCCATTTCTGAACAGATGAGTGAGTGTGGAAAAGCAATCAACAGATAGCATCCACTCGAATACACTGAAACAATACTGACAGATGTCAACATCGCTGAAGTGGAGAGGCACCCCCCTCCACAGACCGTCATGTGCTAGAAAATTTAGAACTGGGGCTTGCCCCTGATTGGCTGTGTGACCTGGAGAAGGTGACAGGTAGCTGTGCCTCTGTTTCCTCATCTGCAAAATAAACATAGCAAGGGTCCTGTTTTCATAAGCTAATTTTGAGGATGCCTGAGAGCTGGAATGCATTGAGCTGCTAACTCTAAGGTCAGAACTTTGAAACAGCCAGCTACCTTCTTGGGAGAAAGACAAAGCTTTCTACTCTAATTAATCTTTACAGTCTCCCAAAGCCCCAAGGGCAGCTCTCTTTGTCCTATGGGGTCATGAGTTGGTATCAACTTGATGGCAGTGAGTTTAATTTTGGGTGAGATGATCTGAAAGGCATTTTGAGCAATGCCTGACATGCAGTGTTCCTCACAAGTTTGGGCTACCATTGCCACAATTCAAAAGTCACTTACAGAGTATGGTGGCTCCCTGACCTTGGGCAAGTTATCTAAACTGCTCATGCCTCGTCCTCCCTATCAATTGTGAGACTATCTCATGGGGTCATTTTCAAATTTGTTAAGTGGGACATCATCTATCAAAATGTTTATCCTGGCTGAGCTCCAGTGGTGTAGTGGCTGTGTGTGGGACTGCAGCCCAATGGTTTGGCAGTTCAAATCCAGCAGCAGCTCTCCAGGAGCAAGGCTGGGCCTCCTACTCCCACCAGAGGGCAGTGATGCCCAACAACCACAACAACAAAATGCTTATCCCAGAACCTAAGTGACGCCAAAGTAAAAACGACCAGTTTGCAACATCGGATAGGTAGATGAACATGGGTGGATTTCTGAGGCTGTATTTACCTTGCTGCATGTGTTACTGGTTTGTGTTTCACTGAAGAAAACAACAATAACAAATTAGACACAAAGGAAGAAGACAGTCTCTATTACCCCATTACATGAAGTTTGAGAATAGACATTGCATCTCAAGTATTTGAAAGGTTCTCTGTCTAGATCTGAGACATGGATAACACTGAACTGGTTCACTGAATTTTACCTTTAGTTTCGGTATACTTTGTAATACTACAAAAAAATTCTTGAAGGAACAACCTGCTTATTTTTTACTTCTTAATTCTTTAGCTCAGCCTCCAGTGAAAGGAAGAAAACCAATTTGTGTGGAGAATCTTCTGAATACTAGCCAATGGGCAAAATCTGTCGTCAATGACACTCCATCTAAGAAATGTATAATTACCATGATATAGGTGTAGTACATCGGATCATAACCATGTTTGAACATGTATACATCAGGCCTCCATGAATCCTCTCATATGTTTTTCTCCACGAACATGTAACTCACGTTCGTTGGGTATATTCCCTGGAATGGAATTGCTGGGCCCTGGGGAAGGTACATCGTTAGCTTTAGCAGATTTTGCCCAATGCGTTGCTGAAAATGGCATGGGAGGGGGCCGCTATTGGATGACCAGGAAGCAGAAGTCAGCTCTGCCTCCTCCCACATCACTTAACACCTGTGGGGGGTCCTGTAATTTATTGCAGTGACCACACAGAACTCACAGACAATACTCACGATAAAGGAGGTTTATTAGGGGCGTTAAGAGGTGACCATGAGCTAAGATGAGTAAACAGGAAGGATACAGTCATTGGTCCATAGCAACACTTCTTCTCAGCCAGTAGTCAACTCTCTCTCTAGTCTTCAGCCTCTAAGCCTCTTGGCCCCTTGGCCTCTGCCTCCATGGGCCAAGAAGTTAGCCTGCTGGTCTTTACCTCATGGTATGATTGGGTGCTGCTCCTTTCTCCTGTCTCATGCTCTCCTTGCTTCGGCTCTGGGGCCTCTGATTTTGACTTCTGTCACTCAAGACAGACATCTTGAATGTGTTCCCTTTATAATGGACCTGCGATTTTTCTCTCAGTTCCTGCTTCTAAAATGGCCCATCCTTATATCCAGATAGTGGTAACTAAGACTGATCAGTTCTCTCTATTAGTATTACAAGTACCCTATTTGCACAGTCCCACTCAGGCAGTGGGTAGATACAGAGACATCCCTAAAAGAGCCATATTATGAAATTTCACTCCATTATACTTACAAAGGTCTGCTCTCAGGTCTCTTTTTTCTTCATTAAATTTTGATTATTTTGTTATTTTCAGGTTACTTTTGAATTTTTTTAATTGAAGGGAAATTAGTGTAGAAGAGAGAGTGTTGTCTTTTATTATTATTTTTGCTCATTTCTTGTTTATCAATCTATCCATCCATTTCTATCATTTATCTATATATCTATCATCTATGTATCTCTGCATCTATCTATCTATCTATCTATCTATCTATCTATCTATCTATCTATCTATCAGTCTACCATCTCATAAGGACCATATAGAGAGGGCCTACCAGTTAAAGTGGACTAAATTGAAAGTAGAGTTGGTTTGGTTTTGGTTCAGTGTAAGTAGCATCCTATTTGGGAATGGCTTGTCTTTGTTATGCTAATTTGGTTGTATACTGAGTCAGTCTCTTTGGAGATATGAAAGAGATTAACTTGCAAGTAGAGGTTAATGAGTGGGTGGGTGGGTGCCAAGATACATGGGAGATATCTGAGAAATCAGAAAATAAGTTGAAGAGACAAGAGTCTCCCCTGAGAGTCAACAGAGGAAAGCCTGCATTCCACAGCTGCCACCTTGAATGTGAAATTCCAGCCTCTAAACTTGAAAAGAGACATGCCGATTTGTTAAAGTCACCCACTCATGGTATTTCTTTCTGATAGAGCAGTGTGAGATAACTAATAGAGGTGGGCTATGGCAGGGTGTAGAAATCTCTGTTCCTCTTGCAGGAGAGGAAGAAGAATGAAGGAGAATGAAAAAGAATGAAGACACCCTAGACGCTGAGGTCTTGAGCATAGAGGGTGGAAAATATGAGGAAATGAGCATTGTGTTCATTGAGCTTTTGGGTCTGCAGTAGATGCTTTCGGTCTATTGTTTCTTTCATTTCTGCCTATTGGAAGAGCAATATATGCCATGGATTTTATTGTAGTGACAATCATCCTAAGGGGATTAGAATCATAATTCTGCTCCTAAAAGGGTGAGTTAGTCCCTGGGTGGTACAAATGGTATGTGATGGACGACGTAACTCATCTGTCAGTTTGTCATGATCCCCAAAGCTCTGCCACTGGTATTTAAGAAACCAACAGGGTCACTGTGTCAGACCAGGTTGACTAGAAAGACAAATCCATATGGGACCTTTAAATCAAGAAATAATGACCTGTCAAACAAACATTCCAGTCCAGCCCAGATCAAGTCCATAAGTCCAATAGTAGTCCATTACTAAAGTGACCAGATTTTAAGCAGGACACCATTGACCGAGAGAAGGGGGGTGTTCTTGATTAAAAATTTGGTTTATATGAAGCAACAAAAATGTTCATAGAATACAAAAGTAGTATTGTCGTATATTTGTTTAATTTTAAAGCTCTGTGGGACATGGTTAAATTGTTAAAAAGCGGGATGACTGCTCACTTTACCTTAAGTCCTTCTTCAGACTCACGCAGCCACATGCAATGATGTAGAATGCAGGAAGATCATATGCCACTGGGGCCAAAACTGTGTAGAGCTTCCAGCAACCAGACCAACCAATAGGAAGGAGAGGCTGTTCCAGGAACACTTCTTCTAAGAATGCCACTCCCACAAAGAGGTACCATTAGGCTGTGACTTGATTGACAGGCTAGATTCCACCCCTACATTTTTATATATCTTCAAGTTCCCTGAAATTATGGAGCTGTCATAGTCACCCTATGTGAACAGGTTTCAGTAGAGCTTCCAGACTCAAAATAAACTAGGAAGAAGCAGGCTGCCCATTTCTGGTAGATTAGCCATGGAAAACCACACAATTAGCAGTGGAACATTGTCTGATACACTGCTGGAAGAAGAGTCCCTGAAGTTGAGAGGTATTCAAAAGTTAACTGGGAAAGAACTCCCTCCCTTCTGAAAGTAGAACTGACTTTAATGACATGGATGGAGTAAGACTTTTAGGACCTTCATTTGCTGATGGGGTAGGACTCAAATTGAGACAAAATAGCAGCAAGCACCCATTAATAATTGGAATGTCATAAAATAAGAAGTCATAAAAATAAAATAGAATGCATGTGTTAGTCCGAGTAGACAACAGAAACAAATTCATAAACACACACATATATATAAGGGAGAGGTTTATATACAAGAGCAACTGAATGTGGAGATAAACATCCCAACCCAGTCCAGATCAAGTTCATAAATTTGATATTAGCCAATATGTCTGACAGCAACCTATAAAGTCCTCTTCAGATTCACAAAACACATGCAATGATGCTAAATGCAATAAAATCACAGGGCAATAGGTGCAAAGTCAGTGGTGGTAGAAGCATCTCATTGCTGCCAGGGATGTACATGTGGCTTCTCTAGGTCTGAGTTTCTGGCTGCAACAGGGTAGGTCCATGTGGCATCTCCTCAGGGATGGCTCACAAGAATTAAGTCTTGTTCCAAGCAAGTGTTGTCAGTAGAAAGTCTCTGAGGAAGTGAACCAAGAGAGATAGTGTCTACTGCCTCCAAGAAGGAATTGCCACATTTCTCAGAATTCTCGGAGGAAAGGGCCATGCCTACAGAGGTCTCATTGGCTATGTGCAGATTGACAGGCTAGACTTCCCCCTACACTCTTAATCCTCAAATTGACACCAGATTAGGTGACTGTCACAATGCATGAGGATCAACATCCTAGACATTGGTTAGCTGCACTGGATTGATGTGGGCCATTTTGAGTTGTATAACCATGTGGCTTCTTATGCCGAGAGTGACAAATCCAATGAAACAGAGTTACTTTTATCATTAAAAATAACATTTCCAGATCTCTCTCACAGTAGAATGCTGTCTATATTAAGATAATATCTACTCACTTGCAAGGAAGACTAGTCAATACAATTGCTATTCCAAGTTTTAAAGGACTCAGTTTTTGGTAAGGACTAATTTGTAAAATTTTAATAAATCATTTTATTAGGGGCTCCTACAGCTCTTATAACTACCCATGCATTCATTGCATCAAGCACATTTGTACATATGAGATCATCATCCTTTTCAAAATATTTTCTTTCTACTTGAGCCCTTGGCATTAACTCCTCTTTTTCTCCCCGCCTTCCCCCACCCTCCCACTCTCATGACCCCTTGATAAATGATAGATTATTATTTTCAATCTTACACCAAAGGACTTCATTTTACTTGGATCCACAATCAATGCCCATAGAAACACCACCCAAAAAAGTAAATGATATGTTGCATTGGGCAAATCTGTGGCCCAGGACTCTTGAAAGTGTTAAAGAGCAAAGATATCCCCCTGAGGACTAAAGTGCACCTGACCCGAGCCATGGCATTTTCAATCACCTTATCTGCATATGACAGCTGGTCAATGAATAATGAAGATTGAAGAACTGATGCATTTGAATTATGGTGTTGGCAACGCGTATGGAAAGTTCGAAGACTGCCAGAAAAAGCAAACACATTTGTTTTAGAGGAAGGACAGCTAGAATACTTCTTAGAATTGAGGATGTGCAAATACTTCTCATGTATTGCAGACATGTTTTTAGAAGGGATCCGTTCTTGGAACAGGACATAAGGCTTGGTAAAGCAGAGGGTTCATGAAACGAGGAAGAGCTGCAAGACGATGGACTGATAGAGTGGTGACTGCAACAATGAACTAAAAAAATAACAAGCGTCAGGCTGGCACAGGACCAGGCAGTGTTTTGTCTCGTTGTACATTGGGTCATGATACCTAACAACAACGACGAATTGCAAAGTTGGCAGTTTGGGTTCAGCCATGATGGAAAGTCTTGTTGACCTAGTTCCATAAAGAATAGAGTCAAGAAAATCTACACAGGAGTTTTCTGTCACTCTAGAGTGACACGGGATCACCATGAACCGTAATCCTCTTGGGGACAGATTTAGTTTGTGTTCTGCTAAGACGGTGGGAGCTGGAGCTGCAGCTGGAGCTGCCTGGAGTTTGGCAGTCACTACCACAGCTCTGGACTTTCCTCTAGGCTGCTGATGAGTTCTTGTGTTCAGCAGGGAACAGATGCAGGGTGGGAATGTCAGGGTGGGTTTTGACAAGATAAATCAGAAAGGAACATCACCCCTCCATTCCCTGCTTCCTTCAGAGCACCTGGAGTGAGCACCATTCTTGTCAGGGTATCCCCTGTTTTCTGGGCCCCTTCACCCAAGAATCAAGGCCAGCTTCCATCACAAGGCAGGTGACTGTTTCTCCATCTGTGAACAGGCTGAACTCCTGGCCCCGTCATTAGACTCCACCCTGTCCTGGGTGGAGGTTGGTTTTGGATTGAGTGGCCCTCAGCCCTTTCCCTGTCCTCACTGTGGTCACACCCTGTGACCTGGAAGACTAATTAAAAAGGTCTAATTAAGGAGGTTCAGCTTATGCCTACAACACCTGCCTTGGTTTAGGGTGAGGCAGGTTGGGAAATGGGGACCCAGGGTCTGCATACTTTTAGCAAGTGGGCCAGATTCACAGAGCCCTGGGACTGGATCTCTGAGCTGGGCTCAGCTCCTTCTGGATTTCTTTGACCTATGAGTCCGTCCTGACCCTGCATATGATTTCCAAGGCTCCACATCCTTATTGGAGCAGAGCACCTCATCTTTTTCCCATGGGGCAGCTAGTGGATTTGAGACACCAATCTTGCTATTGGCAGCAGTCTAATAGTGCTCAAGTCCACCACATCTCAACATAGTGTTTTCTGAAGTCCACTGCCCCACACTGGTTGAAGACATCCTTTTAGTTCCTGTTATAGTTAGAATTATGTCCTCTTCAAGATATGGACCTATGACTGTGACCTGGTTTGGAAACCAGGACTTTCTTTTGTTGTGTTAATGAAGGCATACCAGAGTAGGGTGAGGCCTCCACCTAAGCCCTCCAAGTCGGAGGAGACAAGTGGTAACTTGGGTGAAGGGGGAGGCAATGCACATCAAGAGAGAGGTTAGATACCCAACTCTTGTTAATGCATCCAACACCTCAAATGGTATGGTACATGAATTATATGTTCATAAAAAGGGTTTTTTAAAAAAGGCTACGAAAAAATGATGGAGGCAGGGGAAGACACTGAGAATTTTCCTTGAGTTAAAAACAAGAAAGGCAAATACTGTTACATACATACCCAATCCTGCAACAGCAGGGAGGCTTGGATAAATATACAGCCTCAAGAGATGGGAGAGAGAAAGTGTGAGTATACCCATGAATGTATGTAGGTCTGACAAGAAGATATTTGTATATTCATAGCTACTTGATGGGGCTTTATACTTCTGGTACCAGTTACAGTCTTGGAAACTCATAGGGGCAGCACCACAGGTCACTCTGTGTTGGCATTGACTCGATGGTAGTGAGTTTTGTTTTGGATTTGCTGTAAATACATCCAAGAATGTGGTAGCCCATACAAGGGACAAAGTGATGAAAATGTCTTACACAGAACCAAGCATCTTTCAGGAACAAGTCCTTGAGTCTGCAGAATGAGGACCATCATCTTGGGGGACAGCAAGGTCAATTGGCATAGCATATTGGGCTTACTGTTTTCTTTTCAGAGGAAAAGATCTTCAAGACAATTGACTGATAGAGTGGTGTTTGCAACAATGGACTGAAATACAAACAAACAAACAATTGTGAGCCTGGCACAGGACCAGGCAGTATTTTGTTTTACTGTACACTGGGTCATGTGTGCTAGTCCGGGGAGATGAGAGAAACAAATTTATAAACATGCATATGTATAGAAGGGAAAGGTTTATATACAAGAGGAATGGAACATTGAGAAAACACCCCAACTCAGGCCAGTCCAAGTCCATAAGTCTAATAGTAGCCCATATGTCTCATACGAATCCATAAGTCCTCTTTGGACTCATGAAGCACATGCAATGATGCTAGGACAATTATAGGCCAGTGGGTGCACAGTCTTGTGTATCCAGTAGTGATAGAAGCATCTCAGCACTGAGGGGCCTCTCTGGGGTTTCTCAACATCTCAGCACTGGTAGGAGTCTCTGCCTGGATTTTCCGGCTTCAGAGATCTGGTGCCATCAGAGTTCTAGTAATCCCATGTAGCGTAGCTTCTCCTCCGGGAAGTCTCACAGGGAGCCCGCCTTGTGTCTTGTTAGCTGCAATGTCTAACTGTAATGTCTCTCTGTAATATCTCATCTGTAATGTCTCTCAAGGGCTCAGCTGTAAGTCGCGCACACCTATGGGGGAAATATCATGAGATTTCACAGAATTCTCAGGAGAAAGTCCTGCCTACACAGAGGTCTCATTGACTATTTCCAGATTGACAGGCTAGACTCCACCTGTATACTCCCAGTCATGAAATTGACACAAGAGTACATGATTGCCACATCATGGTACCTAAATATATACTCCACAGTCCTCTAGCAATGAAAATGTTTTACAGGATAGCCCATAATCTAGAATAAAGTATTGATATCTGCTCTTGAAATCCCTCCCAGATCATTCTAGCATGTACTAATTTGGTGAATAGCACCCAGGGGCTTGAAAGTTCCAAGCAGCCATATATCTATATCTATATCTACTAGATATAGATATAGATGTGGCAACTATTCCTCTCCAGAAGAATCAAGAGTGATGAAAACAGAAAGGTATGTGGAAACAATGTGCCAAATGAACTAGTAGGACACAAAGATCAATTTCCTCAACACTCAGAAGGAGTAGGTGATGCCTGGTTACCACTACCAACTGATCTGAAAAGGATCACATTGGAAAGTGCTAGATAGAGTGGGAGAAAATATGGACAGTAACCTCAGTTGGAAAAGAGATCAGGCGGGGTGGCCAGTCTGGTGAGAGCCTCAAGACTATGGTTTCTTCCCTTCAGCCTGAAACTGAACTCAACTTTGCATCTAACAAGCCCCCATTTGATATTAAAAGGCACCTGTTACCCAAGGACCAGGAGGAACGATGGGAATAAGAGCCAGAAGGAGGAAATGGAATAAGTGATGTCACCTGGATGAGATTGCGATGAGGGTGAATTAAATCAGAATCTGTATTAAATATTGAATGTAAAGCTCTGGTCTTCCCTGTGAACCTTCTTTACCTCATTCACTCTAAGCAAGTTAAAAAAAAACACACAAAACACCAACAACAGGTGAGTATAGACACAGGCACACACCATGGGTAGACAGACATCCTGTGAGTTCTGTCTACAATCCAAAGAATAGGAAGAAATGTCCAGGGCTACAGAAGTTGACTAAGACAAGGAAGGACCTTTCCTTAGAGCCAACACAGAAAGAGCTTAGTCCTGAATTTGCACTTTTAGTTCCCTGAATGGTGAGAGTGGGGGGAACAAAACGAAAAGTTAGGAATAAAAAGAAACCTGCTTTTGTGGTATTTTCTTCATGACACATCCCAGAATTCCTGAGTCTAAGACTGCTGGTCGTTCAGACCCACCTCTCTCAGCTCAGGTCCTGCTCATCAGACATTATTAATAACTCCTTTCCTATCGCAGCTCACCTCTCACTGCACATGGGGAAGTCCATTCCTGTGGGTGATGAGATGGGTGAGGGCAGGAAGTGGGATGGAGTCAGGCATATGCCCACACTTTCAAATATTTGGCACCATCTTTCTCCAGGTTCATGGGACCTGACGTGGATCCAGGGTGCAGCTCATTCTTCTCTTTGGGGCAGTGGAGTCAAGAAAAATTAGGTCATCAGCCCACTGGTTAAGGCCACGAAACAGGTCTGACTTTGATTCATCTTAGTTTCCTCCTTTATCAGCAACGGCACTCCCATTACATCGATTTTATATGTTTTATTCTTTTCAATTTTTGATCACTACAATAGTAGTTGATTTTTGTGGTGGTGGTTGTTGGTGTTTTTTTTTTCTGGGAAAGAGCAAAGCATTCAGCTCCCCAGAATGAAAAAAAAAAAAAAAGAAATATTCTTTGAATTCTATTATGTAGATGCTGATACACATACATGTTTGATAAATGATCATTCTTGTTATTGTTCAGTACCAAGCCAACAAAACTCACTACCTTCAAGTCGGTGACCTCTCATAGCGACCCTATTGGGCAGGATAGAACTATTCTAAGACTGTAACATAAGAGTAGAAAGCCTCCTCTTTCTCTCATTAAGCACAAGGGGGCTTCAAAAAGTTCATAGATAATTGTCTCCACAACTCTGAGACCACAAGAACTGGATGGTGCCCAGCTACCACTATTAGCTACTCTGAAAGGGATCATGTTGCAAGGTCCTAAGTATATGGAACTAAACTGAAAACCATGAAAGAGATCAGGCTTTCCATTTGAATAGAGAGTGATGGAAACCCAGGAGTACAGCCCCTTAACACCTGTCAGGTCTTAATCTGAACTCACACACACCCCCTTTTAAAATAATCAATCCTTGAAGACCAAAAGAACTGCATCCGCCCAAGGAGAAGGTTCAGAGAGTTAGAAAGAAGGAGGAACAGAAATGGGAAACGCACAGGGAGGAAGTGGGATAAGAGATGGTATGTGGAGGGGATGGCAACAGATGAGTTGAAACAAGGTCCATCCGATTGTTGGATGTACAGCTGATGATCTGCTCTCCCAGCTTTCACATCTTTCACAATCACCGTTCAAAAGGAGCTCATACAAAGAGAATTACAAGATACCGGAGCTTTTCCGTGAATTGTTTGAGCACCCTTGTAGGAGTCACTCGCTCTCGGGGGTAGACTATGGCAGGGCTATTGTGGTCCAAGGGTTGACTTTATCTTGTGCACAGCCCTCTGGCCTATGTGTCCGTGGCTTGGGTCTTGATTCCGAACAGGTTCCAGGGGAGCTTTCAGCTAAGACAGACTGACCTGATGATCTGCTTTCCCCAAACTGTCCACGGACAACCCTATGGATCACAGCGGTCTGATCTCCATGGTACCTGGAATCATTCTGAACCAGTGCCCACCTGGGCGGTAGCTTCCCACCGACACCACCGTGGTACCAGCCTCACACATCAGGTCATTTCTTCTTTGTGAATGTCTGACAAAATGAGGCAAGTTGTACATTTCACAGAAGGAGATGACAAAGCATTAGCAATCAGATCACTTAACTTGCCCCATGTCCTACAACAAGAAGATTCAAAGCCATCTCTCTGCTTGCAGTACACACCGTGTGTCCCAAGCACTGGGCTAGGAAGTACATCTTTGCAAAATCCTTTAATGGCACTAACTGTAGCTCTTGTTTGGCACCCTGCTTGTCTCCTACATTGAACAATAGAGCACTGCCATTTTCCCTGTGTCACGCGGGAAGCTTTTGTAATATTATTTTAAATGGCTGCTTAGTATCTCATTGTACACATGTTCCAGGGTTTATTTAATTAATCTCCTATTGTTGCACAGGTAGGCTGTTTCCCAATGTTCTGTTATTATAAACAACACGGCTAGGAGCAGACCTGTGCTAATTTTTTTGCCCATGATCTCTGTCATTTCCTTGGGGGTAAGTTCCCAGGAAGAATTGGGAGGGAGGAGGCGTGCCTTTTGTTTTTCAAAGGTCTGCAATATCTTTGGATCAATTACATATAATTTGTGAGTACAAGTTATGCCATTCACAGGGGGAAGGTTGACACCTCCCCCACCTTGTGTGGTTTTTGCACAACCTAGAATTATGTGAGTTGTAAACACGCCTTCTACGAGCTAATAACCCCAGATTATCTGTGACTATTGTCAGGTCATGTAGGGGTGGTGACTCACTAAACAGCTTTCTAAAATGTGTCCAAGTGCACCTGGCTGGAATAGCCAGTGGGAGGGGTTCCTGGAAGAGGAGATGGGGTGTGGCCTTTGGCGGAATGGTGGGTAGCTGGTGGCCATTTGTCATGGGGCAGCAATGCCTGGCAAAGGGCTGCTTGGGACCCCCCTCTCACAGTGTTCCTCAGGACCCTGGCGTGGAGTGGGAGGAACTACCTCAGGGTTGTGTGCAGATGAGATATGGGACATCAGAGGTGGTGGCTGCCCAGGCATGAGGGGCAACAAGTCATGCCCTGTTCTGACAAGGCCGTGGGTGCCATTTCAACATGGTTATTATTCTGCTCTGGCTGCCAAGAAACACCAGCTGGTGATGGTGAAATGCCCCAGAAAAATGTATTCAGGGAAGTTATTCATCAGCCAGTTTCTTGCTCCCTGAGTGTTGGAAAGAAGGGGTTCTCTGAGGGTCCCACTGTCACCCGGGTTTCCCTGTATGGACCTGGCTCCCTGCTCATCTAATCACATCACGCCGCCTGCTCTTCGTGGAGAAGCGAGATGGTGTGTGTGTGTGTGTGTGTGTGTGTGTGTGTGTGTGTGTGTGTAGCGGGTGGGGGTGGTGCGGCATTGGAGACCAGTTCAACTGAGGTTGAACCAGTCTGACACTCCAATCTGGTTGCTCGGTGAGATGGGTGGCCCAGTTTTCTGTGCAAGAAGGGCAGATGGCATCAAGGAGCTTGTCCTGCCTGTGAGGGTCTTATCATCAAGGGAGGAGTGAGACAACAGCCTCTAGGAACTGGAGGGGGAAAACCTGGTGATAATTGTGGACAGATTAGCCATTGCAAGTCCCATGGGTATGCAGGTCTGCTGTGATATACCTGGCATCGCAAGGACATGGGCGGCACTAGATGGCAACTGGGAACTAGAGGCACGATCTAGGAGGGGGAAGTCAGTGGCGCCAACAAGACCAGGTCAACATAAGGGCCAATCGATGGTGATGTGCCCGAGAGACTTTCAGGAGTGGCACATCAATGTTTCAATTGAGGACATTTGTCTCTCTGTTTAGGTAACACCCTTTCCCTTCCTCCTGACCAACTTTTTAAATTGACAGCAATCATTTTTAATCATGTAGCATGTCTATTTTACTAGAGAGGTATTTTTTTCTTTAATCCTTCCCAACAGTTTTATTGGTACATCATTTACATATCATAGTTGTTCTGTCATATCAAGGGGAATTGTACAATCACCACCACATCTATCTTCGAGCATTTCACCCTGATTCTTCTCCCCCCACCCTTGACCGTGGTGAGATCACCTTTAAAATGAGTCATGCAATCATGATTGTTTCTAGTGCTCTCTGCTCCCCCTCCATCTTCAGTGGATTTGATTGATTGATTGTGAATGATTATGAATTTCAAAATGGCGGTAAGAGCCTATGGAACTGGACTGAACTGGGCTGCAGACCCTCTGAGAATGCAGAGGAACAACCAGAGGACCTCAGCGCAGGGATGCGGGAGGTGTGGGTGCTGACATGACCTCAGCAGAATCCCACAGGCCACCCAACATCTGTGCTCCTAGAAAAGGATCCAGAGTCAGGACTCTCTGGCATTTGGACCCCAGCTCTGCTGCAGGAAAGAAAGTCCCATCTGGTCTCTTTCTTCATCGAGCCACTGGCTAGTTCGTTCACCAGGACACTTTTCAAAAGAAGAAAAGGGACACGGATGCTAACTAAGCCCCTTGACGTTGCTTGGTGTGGCTGTGATGGCTGTGATGAGGGCATAGGTCATGGCAAAAGTCACTTCAGGGCCTGGGTGGCTGCCGGGCTCTTCTCCTCCTCTCTGGAATTACAGTCAAGCAAAACCGGGGGGTGACAGGACGCTGCTGTGCGTCCTTCCCAAGGACATACCCAGTGTCCAACGTGACTCTCTTGTCAGGCTGTGAACTCGAGGGCACGCAGAGTGGGTGGCCTCTCCCCGGGCCTGGCTGTCAGGGTCTGCAGGAGGCTGGCAGCGTTTAGCATGCAGCACTAGGCCTCCTGAGGAGTAATCACCTGGGCTCCTGCCAGGAAGACAGGCAGCAAAGCAGACAGCTGCTGCTTTCCCAGCGAAATGTGCATTTTCTTAGGGCGATCGGGGCCAGGAGGGGAGGTGGCTCTTAGTTCTTGTGTTTAAATGGAGATGTCACTTGCATGCAGTACAATTCGGTGATTTTCCATTCATCCACAGGAGGTAAAACCATCCCCATCATTCTGTGGCATCATCCTCCCAAGAAGTTTCATCTCTTGTGCCCATTCACAGTTTCTGCCCGTCGCCTGCTCCTCAAGCCCCGTCTCCTCTGACAACCATGGACCTACTTGCCACCTCCAGGGAATTACTGGTCCCAGACACCCGAAACCTCAGGAGGTGGCTTTTGTCTGGCTCCTTTCGCTCCTCAGCCTACTTTCAATGTTCATTCACGTTGCAGCAGGAATCTGCATTTCTTTCATTTTGATGGCTGAACAATATTCCACGGGTCATAGATACCATATTTTGTTTATCAGTTTGCCAGTGGGCAACCTGTCCCTTCAGCTTGCTATCAATGATCCTGCTACTATGATGACTCATGCCCACCTTCCTACGCAGATAGAGAGATGTATGCATCGTGAGCTTCTACCTAGGAGAGGAATTGCTGGATCTTAGGGTAACTGTTTACCACTTAGGAGAACAAACTCCTTTCCAGAATGGTGGTCCCAGTTTACATAGAGGAGGGTTCCAATTTCTCCACTTCCTCAGCACTGGCTTAGACCCCTCATTTTGCATCCAATCCCCTTAGTGGGTGAGTTAGTCTAGGTAGACCAGAGAAACAAATTCATAGACACACATATGGATATAAGGAAAAGGTTTATATACAAGAGGAATGAAACATTGAGAAAGCATCCCAACCCAGTACAGTCCAAGGTCATAAATCCAACATTAGCCCCATATGTCTGATACCAGTCTATAAAGTCTCCCTCTGACTCATGAAGCACGTGCAGTTGAAGCTTTCCGGGTTTCCCAATGGCTCCTCACTTCCAGGGCTCAGGGTCCATCAATATCATCCAGTGGCGGTAGAAGCAACTCAGCACTGGCAGGGGTCTCCACTTGGCTTCTCTAGACCCAGTGGTCTGGTTCCATCAGGGTAAGGCCGTGTGGCTTTTCCTACAGTGCCTCCCGTTCCTTGGACACTGCCATCTTGTCTTGTCAGTGGAGCGACTCCCAGCAACTGGGAAGGTGGTCTCTCATCTCCACAAGGGAAATAGCGCAAGACTTCCCAGAATTCTAAGGAGAAAGCCATACCCACACAGAGACCTCATTGGCTATCTCCAGATTAACAGGCTAGACTCCACCTACACTCCCAGTCATGAAATTATCACCAAAGTACATGACCACCACAGTGGGTGTGAGTGGAGGGTGGGGGGTGGGAGCATGGGAGCAATTCAGGTGTGTGTGTCGGAAGGATGCCCAGAGTGTGTCCTGCGATGCTGGGAGCTCCCCACAGGTTTCATGAAGAGCTCAGGAGAGGGGCTGGGCAGCAGCCTCGGTGATTCACTGCCGGCTTGGAGCCCCAGTGCCAAACTGCAGCCGGCATATCATCAGTGCTCAACGTGATTTGTTGAGTGAAGGATGGGGTGAATGAGCGATGGGCTCTCCAAGTCGTTGGGTGTGTGGGGAGATCAGAGATGAAGCTCTCGCTTGCTTGTGCCAGGAAAGAACTGCTTCCTTCCATGTCAAGTTCTCCATTTCTTCACAGTGGTGGTTGGGGGGAGGTGTTGGGGGGGTGGTGACTGGAGAAGATGCAGCTCTTTATAAACGAGGCAAACGGGCTGGTGAAGGATGATGGGAAGGAGCCAGAGCTGGCAGCCAGAAGCAGCTGGCTGTGACGGGGGGAGGGGAGGGACTCAGAAGTGCCCTGAGGATGACAATTCCACAAGCCTTTAGTGCCCATGCAACTTTCTCCTGCTGCCCTCCACTCCTCAAAGCTGCTTTCCACGGGGCCTCTCTCTGTAGTGACCGATGGGGAACATGGCTTTCTGTGGGGGCGAGTGGGTGTGAGATCTCAAGCAGGCCTCAGTGGTGTGCTTCTTAAAGAGAAAGAAATGTAAGACGTTGTCTTTGAGCTGATTCTGAATAGAACCGTGCTCCGTAGGGCTCTCCCTGGCTGTCTTGTGCCATAGACTGCCAGTTTTTTCTTCTGAGGCACCTTTGTGGGGGAGCTTCAAGCCTGCCATCTTCTGGGCAGCAGCTGAGCTTGTTTGCCGTTTGCATCTGCGAGGGACTCTCTGAGCCGAGGGGCAGAGTGCTCAGAAAAGCTGCTCTCTCTCTGACTGAGCAGCTCCTTCAGTGTAATGATAATAATAACAGTTCTAATTACTGAGCATTTGTCATGTGCCAGACGCTGCCCCAAGTGCTTCTTATATCGTGGCAACTGCTGTTGGCAGTCCCTAGCAATCATCTGCCTTCTTATTCCTGTAAACAGTGGTCAAGAGGATAAAGTGCAATTGGTGAAGCAACCAATTCTCTCTCCTTCCCCATGTGCTTGTTGTCCCAGCATCCCTTGCAGCTCGAGGTGGCCAGAGGACCTGTTTTTGGTTAATGACAATAGCGTACGTGTGTCCTGCCCACTACAAAAGGAAAGCGACAGGGCCACGGAGGCCCTTTCTCCTGAGCAGACTCTGCAGGGAGTGGCGGCAGGCGCCTTGTGGCATAAGGGGCAAGTAAGCCACAGGCTATAGTGGGAAGAAGCCCCTGCGACTGCTCCCAGTGGCAGCTTAGTATTGGAGAAAAGTGTCTTCCTCTTTATGTCACCGCACATGGTGCTGTTTGAGCACATTTGACTCTGGCTGTTATTGTGCTAAGGGCCAGTGTGGAAGTAGATTCATTTCCCCACGGGCAGGAGAGGTAGGCATAGAGGAGTTGCCCATCATCACAGAGCCGGAATAAACGCTGGAGTGACCAGGCCATTGGTGTCCCAAGCCTTCATGACTTTCATCGTCCCAAATCACCACCCACCTCTTTTTCAGAGCAGAAAGGATGGTGAACTACGGCCAGCCAGAGGTTTGGACAGAAAGAGGATGTGTGTCTGGACCTTGCTAAGCCCAGTCCCCCAGTGGGCCCTGGTTTCTGGGGCTGCTTCCTTTGTGTTAGCTGGGCCTCCATTTGTGGGCACCTGGGGCCCAAATGCCACAGTTGAATGTCAGGGAATCTGATGAGCTAGGTCACAGGGTCTCTGGGCGCTAGAGGCGGAGTCAGGGCCCTGGAAATTGATGGTGTTTGAGGGAGTTCTGACTCTCTGTGGGCCCCGATGTTGTCAGCACAGAGCTGTGCTTCAGGGGGTTGTCAGTGGCTGATTTTCTAGCAGTCGATCTCTAGGCCTTTCTTTTGAGGTGCCTGAATTTCCATGCAACCTGTTAGCAGCCCAGCGCTTTCACCATCCGTAGCACCCAGACACTCAATTCCATTAGAATCTCCCCAGAAAGTAGAGATAGATGAGAATGGACTGGGATGGATGCTGGGCAGGAAATCCCCAAAGATGCATCTCCCATGAAGGTGAGTAACATCCAGGCTGACCCTGGGCCCCTTCCTAAAAGCCAGGGAGCATCTTCCCAGAACTTCACCGTGCATTCTGGAGGCTCAGAGCGAGCCTCTGGGCTCAGGCCCATCTCCCTGTGCAGC
The DNA here is from genome assembly GCA_004026705.1 of Nesogale talazaci. Lineage (NCBI taxonomy): Eukaryota > Metazoa > Chordata > Mammalia > Afrosoricida > Tenrecidae > Nesogale > Nesogale talazaci. The sequence goes on from PVJH01010977.1 coordinate 26,771, forward strand.
CTCTCTTCATCACCCGAGCCTTTGTCCCTGGACCCAACGCAGCAATTACAGTGCGGCTGAGATGAGACTCTAATCCTATTACTCATTCATCAACCAGCGGATGGGAATGGGAGCTGGATCGAACAGTGCCAGTGGAGCTGGGAGAAGCCCTCTCCACCACTGTGAAACTAGGCTTAGCTCAGACACAATAGGTGTGTAATTTCAGGTTTTGTTGAGCCGGAATCCAATCACATACTTGACTGGTGGATCACAGAGACTCCCAGGCTAAAAGAATGAGATAATTCCATCTCACACAAATGCTGGGATTCGGCTCTGACTTAATGACAGATGTGTGGCCAACCTTACCCTGCTCCATCCTCCCTCGGTGTCTCTTTTGTTTTAACATATCTCTACCTCCTTCCCTTCTCTCCTCCCTCCTGTGCTCTCTTTGGTGCTAGAGACAGGCTGGGACTCGGGAAAAGTCCTAGAGCAAGAAAACAAAGGTAGAGAAGGAGGAGGAAGCTCCTTTTCTTTTTGATGGAAATTTGCACAACAAAAGAGACCCACTCGACACTTCTGAAGGTACCCTGTGTCGACAATGGTCTCAGGCTGTATGTCTTTGGTGTCACTGGCTTCCAAAGCACTCGTTCACTTTGATGCCCTGCCCATTGGTGTTCTGTCTGTGCTTTGGTTCCTGGGTGACTTCCTCTCACGGAAGACGGCTCTTTAAATAAGCACATCAATCAAGGTGAATGTTCTGTAGCAAATGAGCTAAATCATCACGTGAAGATGCCTTCGATGAAGTCAGTTCTAGTCCAGGTTTAAAAGTTTCTGCAGGCCATAGATTTGGGGTTTCTCTAGTCTCAGGCTACCAAGTCGGGCTTCCAATGACTTTGAAGTTCAGCTTCACAATTTTTTCATTTTTTTTTTTAGAGGAAGCCTCTTTAAGCCATGTCACCACGTGGGACACACGCTCCTCCTTTACTGCCCGCTGGTCTTCTGCTCAGAGCCTAAACTAGCACAACAGTTGACTTTCCTGACTAATTTCATGTGGAAGGCAGCGGCTGTGTCTGCTTTGATCCTCAGAGCTGAACACAAACACCTGCACATAATATATTCCAAACAAATGTCTGTGGAATGACCGTCCGGAGCCAAGAGAAAGCTTCTAGGGGCTACAGTGATTGTCCTTCTCTGTTATCTTGGCTCTCCTGTTTCAGGAGGGCTTGGATTGTGAAGGGGCCTCAGACAGGGAGACACAATGCCTCGTGAGCATTGCTCAGATGGGGGTGGAGGGGCCGTAAGAAGAAATATGTTATCCAGGTTCGACTTCTGTTAAGGAATGTGTGTCACAGCTGTCTACATAAGTAGAAATAGCATTATAAACCAGTCACCATTTATTCATTCAATAAACATTTATTGAACAGCATCCGCATGCCAGAAGCCTCTGAGTGGTGTTGTTGGTTAATGCGTGCTTGGCCGCTAACCAAAATGCGGAGGTTCAAGTGCACCCAGAGGCACCTTGGAAGACTGTTCCCATGATCTGCTTCTTAAAACATCAGCCCCTGACAGATCTATGGAGCTCAGCTCTGTCCTGAAACAAGTAGTATCCCTTTGAATCAGAATAGAGTTGGGGACAGCTGGTGTACCATATGCCAGGCACTCTGCTAAGCACTGGGTGACACAATGGCAAAGAAAGACCTTAAACAAACAATGACCAGGCACATAGGTGATTAGAAATCATGGAGAGTGCCCTGTTGGTTGTGAAATGGGAGGAACTGACATGAAAGATCTCTCTATGAAGAAAGGGGACGTTTCAGCTGAGAACAAGATCTGGAAAGAGCTGTGGAGCCCACCAGAAGTTACATGCTAGGCCCTGGGCAAAAGGCATCCAGGTGAACAAGAAGACCTGCATTCAAGTTCTAACTTGCCGTCTAGGTACACTCTATGTCGGGGAATCCATTTACCCCGAGTTTCTGAGTCTTACCCTTCTCTGCTATGGTCACAAGGCTTTGGGAAGCTGAGTGTGATCACAGAGTGTACTTGTCATGTGATAAGCAGGATTTCAGGAACAAGAGGGTTTTAGGTTCATGTGTTGTAATCCAATGGGCATATTAAGTATGGCTGAGCAGGGAGTGGCCTGGGAATAAGTTCCATGGGCAGTTTCCATATAATCATCATTCTTAGAGTTTCCTTGTATGAAATATGTCTGCTCTTGCTGGGCATTTTCCAGATAAGGGTTTTTCTAGTAGTAGCAAGGTGACCTGCATTTGAAAACGAGAATCTGAGGGCCATGGAACAGACCAGTCTCTGGAGCAGGACATCCGATTTGGTCGAGGAGAAGGTCCGTGAAACAGTAGAAGACCCTCAAGGAGCTGGATTGACCCAGTGGCTGCAACAAAGGGGTCAGACATAGCAACCACTGAGGGAATGATGTAGAGCTCAGAAGTGTTTTGCTCTGTTGGGCAGGGGTTACTCGACTCCATGGCAGCTGACCACAACACTCTGAATCCTGTTATGAATATTAATAATAATAGCTGCCCTCTATAGGATACTGATGCCATTGTTAAGGAGAAACCAGCTGCTATGTGAAGGGTTTTTCCTTATGAAACCAAACCCACTGCCATCAAATCAATTCTGCCCAATAGAATTCTTAAACTGTCAATCCTTACAGGCACAGACAACCTTGCCTTTCTCCCCTGGAGTGGCTGAAGTGCTTGAGTTGCCTGATCTGTGACCAGTAGCCCAATACCTTAACACACAATATTGCTGGTGCTCCTTCATCCTTTCTCCTCCTTCCTGAGACATATCTTGGTGAGACACTACCAAAGACAAAGGGGATTTCTTGAAAATCACTGAAAAGGAAGGCGATATCACCTACCAAGAAAAAACAATAACATCTCCCTTCTTTTGAGCTGTTTCCAAAATATTGTCTTTGTTGTTCTTTGACTAAGTGTAGACTTTTGATTTGTTTGTTTGTTTGTTTATTCTCTTTGGGATTCCTGAATCTGGGAACCAATGAATTCTCTGTTCTGGGCAATTCTTGGCTGCTTTGATATGAATACGTCCTTCCTTCTCAATTTTCTGTAACTCAAGCTAGATGTGTTAGACATCTGACATTTGCTACTCCTTTCCATGCTATGGATGGTTTATATAGTGCATTTTCCTCTTCTAAAATGCAGTATAAAAAACTTAAGAGTGAAGTGTCAGAATTGCGGGTTAAACACCAATATGATGATAAGCCTAATGGAACAATCATAATTGACACCCTTCCCCTACCCCCCTCTTCTTTTCCAATCCCAACCTATCCTGATAAATATGTCTGTTTTCAAACTGGACCTAAATGAAATAGCATTGTGAAGTACTTTTGTCTCAGTTTTCTTTCACTCAGTAGAAGTTTGCTAACATTCATCTATATTGTTATGTATTCCATTTGTTCTACAAATTCCCTTACATTTCCAACTATATTACACACACTTGATTTTGGATTCTGTTTCTAGTCATTCAAATATCTTTACGTCTTATGCTCGTGATCAGTTTTCCTTGTGAATCCATGTTATTCCGCTTTTGATCTGTAGGCATCCTTAAAACCTAGTTGATGTGGTTGAATTCCGATATTGGTGAAGAACACTGAGAGCACTGTGGCCCATCAGAACAAACAAATATACTTAGGAGGAAGTACAGCCAGAATGCTCCTTAGAGGCAGAATGGTGAGACTTTCTTTCTGGAGAAGGGCATCGTGTTTCATAAAGTCAAGGTCCAGGCAGTGTTGTGTTCCTGTGTGCACAGGGTCACCATAAATTAGAACCAATGCAGGAGCACCGAGCAATAGTTGGTTGGACCTTACTCTCGAGCAGGGGTCCTCAAACTTTTAAAACAGGGGGCCAGTTCACAGCCCTCTGACTTTTGGAGGGCTGGATTATGGTTTGGAAAAAGCAAACAAACTATGAACAAATTCATGCAGTCCTGGGATGAGTCGACGGCTAAGCAGGACAGGTAGCGGCAGCAAAAAACACCCGGTGGGTTGGATAAATGTCTTCGGCGGAACACATGTGGCCCATGGGCCAAAGTTTGAGGACCCTTGCTCTAGAGAAAAAGATTTGCATTTGCTTTTGAGTATTTGACTAGGAGATTTGGGCCCTATTTGGTGGAGTAAATGGATTCTGACTCAGAGCCCTGATTAGGCCTAGGAGGTGACTGTATTTCCACACACAGGCACTCCCCCCACCTTCTTTTCCTTTTACTTAGTGCCCAGGTTAAGACTGGCAAAGCTTGCATAGCCTCGCTTCTGGGTGATGGTTGTGATGTGTCGCTATGGGTTTAGCTTGGTTGTTCCTTTATTTTGCTAGCAACTTTCCTGAGGTGCAGAATGGTATTTTTCATCCTAATTCACTCACTGAGAATGTTCCCTTTCTGGCCTTGGGCAATCTCTAAACAGCCATCTTCCTTAGATCTCAAGTTTGGCCTTTGTTTCTCCACACATGGAGATTTTCAAAACCAGTGCTGAGCCCACTAGGCCTTAGCAGCTGCTTTGCAGGCAAACCTTGCCCATACTCACTCTCTCAGCTTTAGGGATACTCTCATAGTTTGTGGTCCCCCAACTGGGTCATGGACTTTCTTGCCAGTTCACCCATGCCTCTAAAAATAGTAATATTATATTATCCGACACTTTCTTTGTATGCGTGTTATGTTGCAGGACAGTCCCCCTAATATCTACACGGTCATAAGGCCAGTTCAAATAAGAGTGCTCTTTAAAGACAGTATCTCATTTAATTCTAGAAACGTTCTCCCCAATAACCCTGATCCTCTCAACTCAGTAACCAGTATGATCCCCCATTTATAGGTGACGAAACTGAGGTTCAGAGAGGATAGAGAACACATCCAATATCTCCCAGCAAGCACATGGCAGAATTCGAATTTAGATCTAGGTGTGGGTGCCTCATGTCCATGCCCATTGGGTGATGAAAATCAGTGTCCAGATGGCTTAGGGTTCACTCCAGGTCTCCGGGAAGTTAGAGCAATCACAATATTGAGAGGAACTGGTCAGTGGCCAATGATAATTCCTGTTGCGCCCGCCAAGTTACAGCTGACCTCAGGAGCTGGGCATGAACCAAACAAGTCTTGCTGGGATCTTTAGGTGATGGCCATGCTGTGCTGCAACGAGGTAACTGCTGGGATGAGCATCTTCAGGTTTGAACAAAGTGCCAGTTCAGACTTAGGAAGCAGCCCAGGGAAACGTCCAATGATGATGGGAGCCTTTCGGGTCATTCCGCTGCTACACAGGGATAGCCATAATGGCTCCGGGGGTCTCTCAGGGAAGGTCCCCTCTTCCAGTGCCTCTGAGTTGCTGTGCTCACCTGCTTTTCTCCCCAGACTGGTCAGGTCCTGCAGGTCCTTCTCCTGGCTTCCCTCTAGCTTTGTGGGGCTTTGCTGGGCAGACAGAGGTAGCATCCGGGCTCCCGTCTCCAATCTGCATGTGTCTTGGGGCTGGGTTATTTCCCTGGGAAATAAGGGAAGGCTGTTAGCAGACTAGGGAGGGAAGACACCCAGAGAGTTGGCCCTCCCGAGACTGACCCTGGCTGAGCTTTTGTGGTGTGGCCAGTCCTTGTTCAACGGCTGGCTGCTGTTTGCTTGTCATCCCAGCAGCACACAAGCCCCTTCTTTTGGATCCACGCTTTCTTTGAAAGCCATTGGAACTGGCCTCGCTCTATCACTGGGGGTGGCTGGGTGTTTGAAAATAGGTCTGCAGGAGAGGGTCAGTCAAATCTGGGGAAATCAGCAGATGTGCGTGTCAGGCAGAGACTGCTCGGAGAGGGGAAACTCAAACACCTGCCAATAGTGACCACCTGCGCACACATGGGGTCCCAAGCTAGTTCCTTCTCCCCCTCTAGGAGGTCCCCTGTAGTCAGTCAGCTCCTAGACTCGCCAATGGCTTACCTCTCTCAGAAGGAGCCCTGTGGTGTAGTGGTTACTCAAGGTCAGCAGTTTGAAACCACCGACTGCTCCACAGAAGAAAGGTTGGACTTTCTACTCCCCTAAAGTGACGGACGCCTAGAGGGGCAGCTCTAGCCTGTGCCATAAGATAGCTATGAGTCAGAGTTCACGGATGGTGAGTTTGGTGTGGATCTTGACTCTGTGTCTCAGAGTCCCTCACTGCTCGGGAAGCGGAGCAGCCTAGAGAGAGGACGTCCAGAGAAAGCCCTTATCTCGTCAGGGGTGGGCAATGGCAGACACTTAGTCAGTGCTTTGTCCCGAGCAGGGTTCTCTTAGAGGGTTCCCCACCAAAGCACCCTTTAATTGCTCTCCTCTCCTCCCTGCCTCCGTAGAGCTCCCTGTCCCACCCAGGGCCAACATCCAAATCAATACTGGCACTAGATGCCTGCCACAGGGTTGACTTTACCTCTGGGGCATATGGTGTGTGTGTGGTGGGGAGGGGCAAGCAGGAGACCGCCCCTGCCCCCCCCCCCCCAAACTCAGAGAGGAGAGGAGCTGAGTCCCTTGGCAGAGTGTCGGTCGATGAAAGCCACAGTGCCGGCTCTGCTAGATTTGCCCCTGGTGGAGATACCCCACGCTCTGCTGGGAGACATCAGTCTTTTGTCTGGACATCACAGGGCCCTGAGCTTACTGGGATAAGGAGGTGGTAGGAGAAGCACATGGCTTGCGGCTTTGTCTGGGGACATCCTCGGTACAGTGTGAAGGGACTCCAGGGGGGTGGAGGTGGGGGTGGGATCAGACCCTAGTCCTTGACTCTTGTGGCAGTTACATAATCTGTCAACTTGTGAACGGGTGGGGTCTAGCCTGTCGACCAGACCCCAGCCAATGATACCTCTGTGTGGGCATTATCTTCTCCTAAGGATTCTGGGAACTTCTGTCTTTCTCCCTGGAGGCCGGACACACATTCTCTCTCTGCTTCATCTCTCTATAAGACATTTCTTGTTGAAAAGCCACATGGAGCTTTGCTGATGGAGCCAGAGCCCTGTAGCTGGAGGAGCCAGAGGGCGCCCCACTCCAGTGTTGAGATGCTTCCACCACCACTGGATCCACAAAATTTTCCTCGCACTGGCCTGTGATCTTCCCATACTCGGTGTCCTTGCATGTGTGGCGTGAGTCTCGGAAGGAATCTACAGGCTGGTATTGGACTTATAGGCTAATGTCAGACTTAGGAACTTCATCTGAACTGGACCGGAACATTTACGTAATATATAATTGCTCTTTTATATAAAGCTCTTTCTTACCCACATATGAGTGTCTATAAATTTGTTTCTCCATTGAACCCTGACTAACACAACCCTCCCCTCTTGTTCTTGGGAAAGGAAAACCAAGAGAGTCCCATGTGCTGGTGCCCCAAAGGGCAGCTCCGAAGAGCCTGAGCTTGTTCCCATCAGCACAGGTCTCTTAGCTGAGCTGGATGGTCTGGGCCTGCGCTGGGTCTCCTGACATGGTGTGCTGTGGTCACTGGTTTTCCGAGATTTCCAGGACTCTCTTCTCCATAGGTGGGGTTCGGCACAAATGGCCACCCACCTCTCTGGAGTCTGCCTGTGTTGATTGACTGCAGGCAAGCCGGCCCCCACCTCATGGTGATCCCACACACAACTGAGGTCAATGTGGTCTGGTTTAGATCACGCCCCTGAGCAGCCATGGACTGGTTTGGGGGAGTGGGCTTCCAGGCCTTTCTTTCCAGTCCTTCTTCAGTCCAGAAGTGTCCACACCAGTTCAGCCTCATCGCAACATATAGAAGTCTGTCCTCCACAGACAGCAGGTTCTGCCAACCTTGAGAAATGGCCTTCTTAGAACTCCCCTTTTACAGATGAGGAAACTGAGGTTCGGGGGGAGAAAAGGACTTGCCCCAGCACACATCGGGTGGTCTGTGGTGTGCCAGGATTGGGAGCCAGGATGGCCTGAGCTAAGGGAAGACTCAGGAGGGTCATGGGGCTGGAGGTTCCAGGTTGTCAACTGTAGGTAGCATGGGGCTTTCTGCAGAAATGCCTCTCTGGCCAGTTCCCAAGATACTGGGCACTCAGCAACTTCACTCTTCTGGAGAGGCTGCCGGGCAACACAAGTAGAATGCCTTCCTGTCTGTTTCTTTCAAAGTCGGGAGAAGGGAAAGAGAGATGTCTTTAGTCCGGGTGCCCCGGACTCTATCCAGCTGTGCCAGGCTGTGTCCATGTCAGTGATTTGCTGTCATGCAGCCAGCTAGCAGAGGAGGGGTCCAGGGACTGGGGGAGGGATTTGACTTCCAAATCTCAAATCTCTGAGGCCACTGGTCTTCTCCAGACAGGGGTCACATTGCTGGTATGTAGAACCAGAGTCACATAATGACCTGGTTTGGTACCTGGACCGTCGGGTCTCCCCAGGGTCTTCCTGGGGAAGCTCTTCCTGGGTAAAGGGACGTGCCGTAGCTATGGGGGTCGATTATTTCACTGTTAATATATTTCATCCTCCTCAGCCAACATGTCACTCTCTTACTTCAGCACATCCACTAAGAGCATCCACCCACCCCCCCCAACCCCCCAGCCATGCCCTCCCTCCCCCCCAACCTGGATATGGTTGGGATCAGCCTGGGAGGAAGAAGAAGGGATATAAGATCAAAGACCAGGACCTGGATGCCTTTTCCACCCTTGCTCTGTGGAGATGGCCCATTCTTGTCTGTGAGACCGTGTTGTCAGAAAAAGTCACTCTCACTCTGCTTTCATGTTCCTGCCTTGGGGATGCTTTGGCAGTCCTTTCAGACAGTGGTTACCAGGACTTTCTTCCACGGTCCACCGGGGTCGACTTGACCCTTCTACTTTGGGCTTCATGCAGCCCCATAGGAACTGCACCACCCAAGCTACTTTTGATGGCCATGTGCGCCTGACATGGGTTAGCAGGTTGACCCTATAGGAGGCCGAGAGAAAACAGTCTGCAGCCATTGAGATCGACAGTCTGGCAAACCTGAAGTGGAGTTGCTGCGCAGGAAAACCAAGCCAGTGGATTTGGCTTGGTTTGCAGCTTCCTCCAGTGCTCTGCCTACTCAATTTCATCCTAAAGCCCCGCTGACCTCCCTGGAACAAGCAGTCCCAGGTTGGTATCCATGGTTAGGTTGACGTGTGTGGCTGCTCCCTGAACATTTGGAAGCCGGAGTCAAGCCTGAGGTATATCTGAAGAAAGACCTGGTGACTGACAGCCAAAAAGCAGTCTTGGAACATCCCCCGGCTGGCAGGCCTGCTCTAGCACAGCTGGGACCACCGTGAGGCAGAATTGACTGGCACCCTCTCTGTGAGGTTCGGTGTGGCCGGCTGCCCACATAACACCCATGTGAGTTAGACAAGGGGCCCCCAGCTGGAAGGACATCGCCAACTCACCATGGGCCCCTTGGTTGGACACGTGTGTGCAACCCCCAAAGCGCATGAATGGCGGCGATGCCCCTGAACGGAGGTGACCACAATACCCATTTTACAGATGAAGAAGCTAAGATAGAGAGGGAACTTCCCTGAGGTCACCCAGCCCCTAAGTGGGTCCGCTAAGGTTCCACTGTAGGCCAGCTGGATTCTAAAGCCACTCAGTGTCATGCCACCACTCCCCACCCTGATAACCACTGCTGGGTGCTCCCAGCTATTCACCAGAGCTGGGCTTTAGGTGCTTATAGGAGGGGGGAGGGGAGACTCTATAATGTTGCCTTTCACTAAAGTCTTATCATTACCATGTCTGTGCAGAAAGAAGACAATTTGCTGTAGTTATCAGTAGGGGGAGGAAAAAACAGAACAAAAACCAAATACCGAACTTGTAAATACCAGTAGCTGCTCTCCAACTTTGCAGAACTCAGCTAAGGTTTTCAGTGTTGATTTTCCCAACAATCAGCTTAAATAGATAAATCCAGTTGGTGTGTCTGTATTCAGATAAAACTCTCATACCGCGAGTGTAGCAAATGAGATGCAAATGCCCCCCACCTTTTTATTTTAAGTATGCTTTGAGCTGCCGTTCCCATGCAGATTTTATAGGAAATCTCAACTGCCTCCGACAAGACATCTTCACTGTCAGCAGGCAAATGCTTTCATTTGGGTTCCGGCAAAGGGAGCTGCCTGCTTTTTTTCTCCCTACCCCTGCAGACTGAGATAATTAAAACTACAGAGAAAGAGTTTTACATATACACGATGCACACAGTTCCTTAAATTATGGGATAATGCATAAATTCACCTTTCGCCATACTTGATATCAGGCTAGCTGACCCAACTTAGGGGGTGGCAACGTGGGTGATGGGATGAATTTCCTCCAACAAGTCACTTGCCTTGTCTGTCAGCGAGCAATTCCGGTCCCTTCACCTGGCATCGTATGGAGCTCTGGTACCGGTTCAAAGGGAGGTTGTGAACACACTTATTAAAAAGAGACTGCTGTGTGTGTGTGTTTTAAGGAAGAGACATCTGCATAGCAACAACACCCCCCCCCACTTCCCTCCACCCCATTCCGCCCCCACCCTCCAGCTCTCAGTCTCTTTGGAATACATCTCCACTTCTCCTTTGATTTGTTGAGCTCCCTGAATGGGTTTATCCAAACAATGTGAATTTACTCAGATCTGTCTCAAATCCCACATCTCTTGTGGTTGATAAAGCTGACTTTAGCTAAGAAGGGCTGCATCAGTGTGATTTGAATTCACATGGAAAATGATAAGGGCTTTGCGGGGAAATAATAAGCACAGTGAAACACTGGCAAAAGGAAACAGTTGAGCATGCAGGGAGAAATTTGGTCAGGCTGGATTCCTCCCCTGGATCTTTCTAGAATCAAGGTAGAGCAATGAGGGGGGAAAAGGGAACAGGGGCTTTGGCTTAGACACACTTAAATTTTATGGGTGATTGAGTCAATCATTCCAAAGAGTGATGTGATGTGCATTACCTTTATTTTCTTTGTTCAGAAAATGATGACAGATGACCAGTCCCCTGCCCTAAGGGCCTGGGGTCGTAGCTACCTTTGCCTACCAAGGAGGGACTTGACTTATGTTAGAATCCAACTCTTTCTCCGTCTCTGTCTCTTTTGCTGTCTTTCCTCAATTCCTTGTTGAGTACGGCGTCTCTTCCTAAGTGTGAAGGGCCCAGCCACTAAACATGGTTGGAACCCAGGGGTGTCTCAGTGGAAAATCAGGCTGGCGATCTGTTCCTATAAAAACGCCAGCCTCAGAAACTCCCTGGAGCCAGTTCTGTCTTCTGTGTCTTTCAGAACGGACTCAGTGGCACAGAACAATTCTCACTCTTCTGGGTATTGGGCTAAACATTTTCTCATTTCCTCCTTCTAAGGTCCACCTTCCAGATGTGGGTAAATCTGGGTCAAGAGGCTTGCCCAAGGCTCCCTCAAGGTCTGCCCCAGGTCTCAGTGGTGAACTACAGAGGGTCCCCATTTCCCGAGATGGAAGATGATGGGTCCCTGGGTATCAGTGACAAACTTGCCAGGCTCAGACTCACCTTGAGAAATGTGGTTGCCGTATTATTCCAACGAGGCTCCAAAGGAAACTGTTTTAATGGGATGCATTATCTAGAGATATGGGAGAGAAGGCGAGAAGTGAGGTGTGGGGCCAGGAACAGCTTCCGGAGGATGGAGTGGGCCAAAGCACCGGGGTTTTGCTCAGTGAGCCTGACCTGGGTTTGCGGTGGTGTCCCCAAGCCTCAGTCCTGCTGATTTCTTGGGCGGAATAGAACTTTGTTTGGGGGAGTAAGGGCTGTAGGATGATAGGATGTTTACCAGCATCCCTGGTCTCAGATCACTGGATGCCAATCTCTGCAACAACCCAAAATGTCTCCAGACATCACACATGGCCCAACGGGGCAACAGTGCGCCCATGGAGAACGGCCAGTATAGACCTGGGTCCACCAGAGCCCAGAATCTTCATTTTCCTTCAAAGGCAGGTTACGTGTGAGTTTCAGAGGCCTACCTTTACTTCCCTGAAGACCCCTCGTTCACACGCCCTTCTAAGAAGTTCAGCAACCTTCCTCAGAAGCAGGTAGCTCAGAGAGCTTTGCTATTGAAACCTTATTTCTAATTAGAGTAATTACTCCCTCTTGTCTCCACCATCAGGGCAGTTGGATAAGACCCTGGGCTTCTCCTCGTTGCCTTCTATACAATTACAGTTCTGCTTGATGAATGACTTTTCCGAATGCTTCTGTCCTGTGTGTGTGTGTGTGTGTGTGTGTGTGTGTGTGTGTGTCCTTGTGCTCGGTGGGGGCACACAATGGTCAGCTTGGCATGGGAGGAATGAATTCTTGGCAGGCCCGTATTGCTGGGTTGCCTTGCAGACCAGGGCAGCCCTACTGCAGTGGTTAACCTGTCCCCCCACCCTATCTCCTACCCCCGAGGTGGGGCAGAGGCAGTTGCTCGAAGCCGACCTCTCTTTTCCCTGGTGTTTGGGGCCTCCTCTCTCCCCATTTCCTTCTACCCTCTCTCTGGGCCTCCTCTCCTGACCCTGTGACTCAGCGTTTCTGACCCCACGCCGCTAAATAGCCACTGATCACCGAAGGGCAGTTGCAATTCTATTGAGACTTTTTTTTTTTTAAAGAGCAAAACTTCAAAAGCTGTTTCCTGCGAGCAGAGCGGAAGCAAAGTCCAGACATTATCTGCAGAAGTCAGATCAATATGTCAGCACTATGCCTTGGCTGGGCTTTTCAAGTTACTTTTATTGTGATTGCAGTTAAGCTGTTCTAAAGTGGAGCATCATTTAGAAAACAAACGGATCCCTTGCAAAGAGGTGCTTTTCCTGGTTAATGACCGATTGTCTGCCCCGGGGTCTGTCTGTGCTGTGATTCCAGATGGGAACAGGCGCTACCAGCCCAATTATCTTTATTAAGTGTTTGTCCTCCCCGGTTCTGAAAAATGAAATGGCAGCCGGCTCCGATGTCTCCTTCTTCCCCTCGCTCTCAGGCCCGCGCCATTTTCTGCCTTCGTCTCATTATGGGTAAGTCTGTCCTTTAAGACACGGAGACTAATGAGGCGGTTTTATGAGACTAATACGTTTTAAATTTTAACACCGCAGCTCGCGTCTTTAATGGCACAATTACACATCCGCGTAGCAGCCGCACTTTCTCTCTTTGGCTTTAGATGATAACAAAACACAGGTGACTAAAAGCGTGGGGAGAGGCAAAAAAAAAAAAAAAAAAAAGAAAGAAAGGGTGTCACTTTAGGGCACTCAGTCGTGCGAGATTTTCTCCCCGACAGACTTCTGAAGCAACATGAGTTACTGTTTGGGAGAAAGGCTTTGAAGGATGCCAGAGAGTGAAATGACACCGCCACGTTGCCAGTGTCTTACCAGCCCACTTCCCAACTTTGAGGCAAGTGAAGCCGGTCCTGAGAACTGGAGACACGGTGAACTGCTCAGGCAGCAGCTGGTGGGAGATGGAGGCCTTTGGGTGGCTCCCACAAGAGCCTCGTCCATTCCCCACCTGACAGAATGTATGGAGGAGTAATGAATAAGGCTGAATTATTGATGATGAGAACTGCTAATATTATGATGACCTCAATTAAGAGCTTTTTTCAGACACATTAGTAACAAAGGGTCTTCCTTTCTCCTGGTTGCTGCTTCCTTCCCCCGCCCCCCCTCAGGCTCCACTTTACATTAAAATCTAATGGATCAAACCTAGTTGTAGTCCCGCACAAGAGAGATCACTCTAATGGGTCATCTATCAGCATGGGCTCCTCATCACCCCATTAACACCTTTTGTTGCGGCCTCCAGCTCCACTGGCCCCAGCTCCCTACCAGCTGAGCGGATCAGGAGGACAGGGCCTCTGGGCTGGAAGGAGCCTGTGTGGGCTCTGACTTGTGGCACCCTTCAATTACCCTCTTTAGCATCCCTGTGAGCCACACATGCTATTTCTGACTCAGAGGAGGTGCCCCCAGGCACCTGGCAATGACAAGAGGCATCTCCTCATGCTATGTGGGGGCCTTGACTACCCCGCCCCTCTGGTCCCCACAGGACCCTCGGGTCTCTCTATCTGTTGGCATTCATACGGAGCCTCCAGGAGCCTGGAACTGGGTGGTGGACACACGGATGGGAGAAAGATGGAGACAAGCTCTTCTCAGCATTGAAGCCTGGAGACTGAGCCTCCTGGAAACAACTTCCTGAGCCCTGGTCTCTCTTGGAAGGTTTGTGGTGGCCCACCCCAATCCCACGTGTCCGATGAGTTCTGACTCAAGCTGTGTCAAAAAAGAACTGTGCTCCTAAGGAATGTGATGCCTGGTCAATCACCAGGCCTTCTCTCAGGGGCAGACATACATCATCAACCTTTTGGTGAACGGCAAGTGCACTACCTCTTGCCTCACCAGAGACTCCTGTAGGTCCCATGACACCTCGCACTGGAAGCAGCAGCAACATGTGCACCCGGATTTTCCCAGAAGAGGGTCAGGGCCTCCCATCAGAGTCCACCTTAGCTCAGGACTCCAGAACATGTTACCATTTTCTTCTTGAGAGCTTCTTATGTTGGAAAGCAAACCGGACACCAAATTCATGCTGGTGAGTTGATGTTGACTCAATGAATCCCTGTGGCGCAGTAGTTCCCATTGATTGCTAACTGCAAGGTCAGCAGGTCACAACCATCAGCTGCTCTCTGGGCAAGAGGCGGGGCTTCCTCCCTCATAGAGAGCTCGTCTTGGAAACTGTCAGGGATAGTCCTACCTTGTCCTTTAGGTCACTATGATAGGTAAGTGTGTTGGGCCGAACTGACTAGGGAAACAAATCCAGTGATAGAACTGTATTAGAGAGAGCTTTCTATCAGGAAATAATTGTATATCAAGAAAGGGTCCCAGCCCAGTCCGACTCAAGTCTCCAAGTCTGATACCAGTCCATAAGTCCCTGTTCAGACACAGACAGCCACATGCAATGGAATAGAATGCAAGAAGATCACAGGTTGGTGGCTGCAAGGTCTTGTGGATCCAATGGCGGTGGAAACATGGCAGCGTATTGGAAACTCTCAGGGTGACCAACAGAGTCCAAGCAAGCAGAACGGAACTGGACAGAGAAGGGGAGGTTTCTGGGGTCCTCCCGATGAGAAGCCCACAGGCCCAAGAAGGCATCATCAGGCTGTGACCTGATAGACAGGTTGGATTCTGCCCCTATGCTTTTATACATCTTCAAGTTGACTTGAAATTATCTAGCGACTCTAATGGGGATGTCTGGGATTAATCTGGCTATCCATCAAGATCTTGCATCTCTGAATTTGGGGGATCTTGTGATCCTTTGAGTGGAGCTGTGAGACTGGTACAGGGCCTGGGGTGGGTTGGACTTGTTCTTACTGGGTCTGTGCATTCTCACTCTATTTCTACAGACACAGATTGCCAGCTTGATTTCCCACTGAGACACTGCTGGCTCCAACCATGTTTAGTGGCGGAGCCTTTCATGTTTAAGAAGACATTTTGTACTCAACAAGGAATTGAGGAAAGGAGAAAAGGAGATGGAGACAGGCAGATAGAGAGTTGAATTCTCACGCAAGTCAGGCCCTTGGTAGGCAAAGGTAGCTGGGACCCCAGGCCCCTAGGGCAGGACTAGCCATCTGTCATCATTTTCTTAACATAGAGAATAAAGATAATGCACATCACTCTTTAGAATAATCAGCTCCATCACCCATGAAATTTAAGTGTATCTGAGCCAAAGCCCCTTGCCCCTTGTTTCTCTACCTTGATTCTAGAAAGACCCAGAGAAGGGGTCTGGCCTAACCAAATTTCTCCCTGCGTGCTCAACTGTTTCCTCTTGATAGTGTTTTACCATGCTTATGTCTATTATAAATAATGCTGCAAGAAATGTCTTTAAATAGCAGACTTGCTTAGGTTAAAGGATTTCTCTTTATATGTATTTTCAATTTATTTACTCCCAAACTAAAACCCACTGTCATCATGACCTGAAACGGAGTTTCTGATACTGCGAATCTTGATGAGGGCAGGACTGGTTTGAACTACTGACCTGTGGTTAGCAGGCCAGCACCTTGCTCCCAGCACCACTGTGGATTCTTGCATGTGATTTACAGTAGTGATTGGAGACCAGGATACAGCGTGCAGGCAGCTCAATACAGTGTTTTCAGAGGGTATTTCTGCCAGAACACTGGCAGAAGGTTTGGAAAGGTGGAGAGTTACATTACTTACAGAGGAGTCTGGACCAAGGTGAACAGGAAGCATTAGCATTTCTGTCCAGTGGCAGCAGAGGTAGGGGAGATGCTAGGCCTCTCCGGAACCACTGTTTCAATCCAGAGTCCCTGTGGACCCTGTGTCCGAATTGAGGCAGGGCTCTGTCAACCCCTCAGGAGAATGGGGTGGCAGGAGGCTGCCCCGTTAGGTGGCATCGTGCCTCGAAGCACAGGGCCCCCATTTAGCACTGCCTTCGTGACTTCTCAGCTGGGGTGTCCTAATTCAAGTTGTCATTCATAGACCTCGAGAAAGTAAAATCAATAAGCAGCGAGCCTGGGAGACTCCCCGAGGAGGGAGAGAATCGACGTTTGTCAGCGTGGTGGGTTGTGCTTTTCCTTTCTCTTCAGGAGGGCGGGATCCAGGGATGAAACAGATAGACCAAGACAGAACCAGAGTGGATTTCTATTTTGAAACGACCTGGGGATCCCCTGGAAAAGACTTCGGGGCTGGACCACCATTTGGGTCACAGGGAAGACTGAAGATGATGGATGATACCTAGAACTGAGGTACACACTTCCCACATAGGTCTGCTTGGAATCCCTGGGTGGTGCAAATGGCCGACTTGCTAAGACACGAATTGAAAGGTGGAAGTGGAGCCCACTCAGGGAGTCCTGGGAAGAAAGGCCTGACAATTGATTTCAGAAACTCAGCCACAGAGAGTCTAGCACTGCATGGGTCTATCCCAGCACTGCTGGGATCACCACTCAGGAGTGCATTTAAAGTTCTCTGCTTACTGTTAGTCTCCCTGCTGCCATGCAGCCCCCATGAGAGTTAGAAAAGGGCCCTCCTTGTTAGGAGGACACGAGTCATTCTCCCCACTTATCAGGAACTGGGTTTGTCCCCTCCACTCCCCTTGGTTGGACACCTTTGTGCAGTGCTCAAACTGCAGTGACCCTGAGTAGAAGTGACCACGTGACCCCTTTTACAGGTGAAGAAACTAAGAGTAAGAAGGGACTTGCTTGAGGCCAGGTGGCCAGCCAGTGACGAAACAGGATCCAAACACAGGCCTGGAATAAGAGTGAACCCATGTGATTCTTTAGGCTATCCTTGTCTGATTTTTGGAAGTGGATCTCCGGGACTTTCTTCCTAGTCTGTCTGAGTTCAAACCTGTTTAGCAGCATAGCAACATGCCATGGGTATGGGTAGGGGCTGAGCATGAGGTCATTGCTTGCACATGGAACCAGGGACCCTCCTTCATGGAAGGTGTCACTTCAAGCACCGGGCCACCATTGTCCTGAGTCCTGAGCCACCCAGCCCATTCTGATTCAGGGTGACCCTCCAGGACAGCGTCGACTTGCCCTGTGGGTACCGGAGGCTGTACTTCTTTATGAGAACACAAAGCCTCATCTTCTTCCCATGGAGCAGTTGGCAGTTTTGAACTGCTGATCTTTCAGTTCACACCTGGATGCGTCATCCACTCTGCTACCAGGACTCCTATTGACTGGGTTAGGTCGGGTGGAAACAGGGATCCCCTCATGCACCCATCATCAGAGCGCTAGCATTTATTAAGCAGGCTATAAGCTGTGCTGCAAATCACCATGCTGTTGACTCAAACCCACTAGCCACTCCTCAGCTACAAACTGAGGCTCATAGCCCCACAAGGATAGTTCTGCACCATTCTCCAAGGGCTTCTGGGAGTTGGAATGAACGCAGTGGCAGTCAGTGTGTAGGTATCATTGTTCTCAGTCCTTTATATGGGACAGGAGTCCACTTACCACCCTCGTTTTACAGACGAGGACATCAAGGCTCAAAGAGGTAGAAGTGGCACAGCTGGGTTTGACTCTGTTTTTAGAGCCAGGGGATGTACCCATGAGACAAGTTTGTCTCTGAAACCATATGATTCTACGTTTAAAGGAAGAGAAAGCACTGCGGGCTTTGGATGTTTGATTTGTCCAGTAGTGGTCTCCGCCAAGGTCCTTGAGAAACTGACAGAGCAAAGGCTACCTGGAGGCTTTGGTCAGTGTTTTGTGGAGACAGGGTGCTCTGAATGATACACTCTTTGTCGGAATACAGACAGGGCAAAACAGCTCTAGTACCATGCTGGCTAACCACTGGCCATTAGCACCCACCAACCACTCTATAGGAGAAAAGATCTGCTAATTTGCTCCCATGAAGATTAGGGAACCCAATGGCATAGTTCTATGGGGTTCTACAGGGTCCCTTTGAATAGAAATCAGGACACAACAGCAGCCAGAGGAGGGCAAACAGGAAGAAAGACTCTCAGACCCAAATGCTGCCTTCCCAGGCGACCACAGTTCAGAGTGGGGTGGAGCATCCTCCAGCAGTTTCCCCTCTCAAGACCTGGTCCCTGAGATGCCCTTGGACCTTGTGGGATCCACCCCCTCCTGCTCCAGAGGCACAGGGCTTTCTTCCCAGCATGCACTTGCCGGGGAGACTGCCCTCTCTCTGATGCTCACTCGGCCTCCTTCATGGACTGCCTAGCCCCGTCTCCAGGGTAGCAACAATGATCCCTGCTAAGGATGTAGGAAAGGCAGAGCCCTCGCCATGCAGTTCATAATTTCTTGAGATGTGGAACCCTATTTATTTTATGTGACAGTCTCTTCCTTCCCCCTACCGTGACAGAGTGCTCTGTGGCGTACATTATGATCTTTAATTAAAGGGAACTTAATTTGGTTTGGAGACAGCCTTTGTTCATTGGCGACACCCTAGGGTGTTTTAAAACCAGGATTTGGAATCATTGCTGTGGGAGGCAGGGGTGTAGCGCCGACTCAGACCCATGGATGGGCTCTGGCCACCTGATTGAGGGTGTGCTTACCGCTACTCCGTGCCACCCACCACTCCCGCCCCTTGCCTGAGTGTGGAAGCTGCAACTTCTCTGGCCTTTCCCACCTGCCTCGGGATATTCTGCCCACCTTTCAAGGAACACGAACCCTGCAGGCCCAGCGAATGAACCATGGGCCAAAATGATGTTTGAGAAGAGGACAGACCATTTAGATGACAAATGGGCTTGGAGAGACTGTCAGAACGTCCAGGCGGGGAGGACCATTAACGGTCACACGGAGGCAGCCGCATCTGTGATGCCAGAGCCGGTTGGCGGGTCCCTACTGCTGTGTTTACTGCTCCTTAATGCGGTATTGTTTACTCACAATTAAACCCTTTACCATTAATTTAACTTTCAGATGCTGGAATTGGTCACACAGCCTCGAGTCCCCAGGCCCGGACAGATGCGCTCTATACACTTGTTTAAACACGGCGCTCATTAGGAGGTAATGCATGTCTAGCAAGTTGATTACACCACAAAGCAGGACGCTTTATCATGGGGGCCTCTCAGGAGGCAGCGGGAGGGGCTGTCAGCTGCTGCTGTCACTCTCCCTCCCCTTCTCCCCCCCAGATCCTGAGTGACGGCTGGGCCCGCCACCGCCTCGGCTGCCTGCTCGGAAGTACACAGCTTCCCGTCAGAGCGAGCTGCCTGGGAGGAGGTATTAGTTGTTGTCAGCGTCCATTTCACACCCCAGATAACAAACGAGAGCCTCCCTGGCAGTGTTTAGGGAAGATAAACAAGTGCTGGAGCCCCTGCAATTAAACACACTTGCATATTTAACGGAGGTGGGGGCGGGGAGGCAGGGCCACCCGGAGCCAGGTCTTACGAGCTGTCTCCCGGTGAGCTGCTGAGGAGCGTGGACGTGGACGGCAGCATGGGGGTGAGCACAGAAGGAAGGGCAGCTCCCGGCGGGGAGACAGGGACAGAGGAGCTCTGGCGGCATCGTGGTTCTGCACTGGGCTTCTAACTGCAAGGGCAGCTGTTCCGAACCACCTGGGCTAGGCGAGGCTTTCTACTCTGGTCAAGGGTTACAGGCTTAGCCACGAGCGCAGAGGCGGTTCTACCCCGTCCTACGAATAGGAATCCAATGCAAGCCCGTGAGTGAGTGGACTGTACCGCTTCCGGGGGGACTCGAAACGCCTACCTTTGGGGTTACACTGCCGAGCGTGCCTCACGCTTTGCTGCAGTCAGAGTACCTGGGTACGCATTTTAGGTCCATAGTTTATTAACTGTGCTGCTTCGGGCAAGTCACATAGACTCTTGGGGGCTGAGAGTTCTCTTCAATTGAATGAGAATGTTGTCAAAGAAGATGAAATGAGGCAAAAAAACACATGCCTCTTTCCGAATTCAGAAGGAGACAGATCCCCATCCGCTGAAAGCTGATTCCTAGCAGGTGAGCCTCACACGATGTGCCTCCACTCTCCACTCCTCATATCACATGCTGCAGCTCACAGAACTCATAGACTATTCCCCCAGGGGCTTGAGAGAGGGGTGACAGGTTACATTCAGATCTAGAAGCAACTTGAGTGTAACTGGAAAAGCTTAAGGTACAGTTCTGTGACTAGGACAGGAGCTTCTACTTTGAGTCACACACTGGCCTGGCTCAACCCTCCTACCTGCTCAAGTCTGGCCTGTGCTCCAACCTGCACAAGGGTGTTAGCTTTTTAGACCAGCTGGGAATTGCCCAGAGACACTAGATGCTGCTAGGAAACTTCCTGCCTCAAGGCACTAGCTCTCTTGCTCCCTGAGTCACCAAGCCCACTGCAGCCACCTCACTCTGTGGGCTGGGAAGCCTAGCACAGCCATGTGGGGGTGACATATTGCACTATCTGTCACCAGTGTTCCAGCTCTCTGTCTCCTGCGTCTAGGAGCTTCTTAGCATAGGAATACTGGCTCCAAAGGAAGAACCCTGCTCCTGGTTCTATTTCTCAATGGTATGGAGAGCTGCCCTCAACCTCTGTGGGATTGGTTCTTTTAAGCCTACCTAGTAGAACAGAAAAAACCAACCAAGTCTTCTGGTAGTCCCCAGACACCTTATTTGTGGGGTCTCAGCGCCTCCCTTTGTAGGAGTTAAGAGGACATGGCTGGGAAAGCCACCAAAGCAAAGCACTGCTTGGCTGTGCTGCTGGCGTCGATGGCAGGGTGCCGGTCATTAGTAGTGGTCAAAGCAGCAGATTTTACTTTCATCTTTCCATAATCAACGGGACTTTGCAGCGGATGATTTGAGGGATGGTGCGGTTACCTCCAAATCTGCCACGTGACACTCCTTTGAGTGGAATGCTCTTCTCCACACGGAGGGGCTGGAGAAGGATGGGTACAACCGAAGGCTGGGGGTGGGAGAGGTGGGGGAGGGATGCTTGCTTCCAGGTCTCCCCCTTCCAGATACTCCTGGATGCTTCTGCCCCTGTTAGGAATGAATTCTCCCAACAAGCCAACTTGCTTCCCTAGTGGGTTTTTAGAGTGTGACTATTTGAGTAAGCTAAGCCTCTCTGGCTTCTAGGTGCCCCCCCTCCCCCCCCCTCAGCTTTTGACATGCCTGTTTAAGCTATGCTGGGAAACTGAGGAGAGCTGGGACAACTAACTGTTCGCTGAGACTTGATTTCTGTCATTTGTCTTTGGTTGAATCCCAAGTGTCTCCCTCTTCTCTTGGGGTCTTTGCAGACCCCCTACCCCCGGTCTGGAGCTCCAGGACTGGGCCCTGCATCCTTTGGGGCAGCCTCTCCTCTGGGTCTCCCCCAGCCTCCCAGACCCAGCAAGTCTCTCCACGTTCGCGCCTGCAATTGGCCTCTTAGCCACTTTCTGAGATCGGGTCTGTGAGAATTCTTCTTTCTGGCTCACGGTGGCCCCCGTGGGCAGAGCGGAACTGCTCTGAAGGGTTTCAAAGCTGTGACCATTCTTCTGGAGAACATCCCAGGCTGGCTGGCCAAGCTGCCTCCGGGTGGATGGATACAGACCCCAGAACATTGATCTTAGCGCTGAGTGCTTAAAGTACCTCGAGACTCCTTTTGCATAATTGCTTGTTTAATTTCTATCTTCCCAATGGAGGTACAGCCTCAGTCTGTCTGAAGAGCCCCGTCACTACTCTGACAGCTTTGGGAGAGGCGCAAGAATGCTCCCTGGGGTGACTCTCCGGTCTGAATCAGAGCGTTTTCCTGGGGAGTGCAGGGCGAGGGTGTCTTTTCCTTTCCCAAACCCTCTCATCTCTTCTCTGCTCTCTCGTCTCTTCTCTACTCAGTGGCCTACCCTGCTCCTCTATCCTAGCATCAAGGTAGGAACAGGAGTGCTGTAAGGGTTCATGGGGGCTTCCATCAGCTTTGAGCTTCCGGTGACCCTTCCGGGGACCTGCAAGGCATCACTTTGTTCTTCAGCCTTGCTGACACCACCCACTGCTCAAGAGCCCACAGAGATTTGTCCAGGACTGTGCGCAGGACGCAGTTCTGTCTGAGGAAATGGAGCTAGGGGTGGCCTCAGCTCGTTTGTGTCTGCAGCCGCTTCCCCAGGCGTGGTGGCCATGCAAGGACCTCCTGCTTATCCAAATGTAGCCCCCTTGGTCAGAAGCGCTTTTCCAGGAGATGGGGGTCTAATTGGCTATCATGTGTGTGTGTGTGTGTGTGTGTGTGTGTGTGTGTGTGTGTGTGAATTTGCTGGGCAAGCGGTTCTAATGATGCATTCAGCACACCACTCCCCCAAGACCTGGCTTACCCAAATCCATTTATATTCCCATGCAACCCTTTGGGATCAAAATTCCTGACCCTTTTGTGAAAGGAGGAGGAAGAACACTTTTTTTTGGGGGGGGGGGGAGAAAGGGAATGAAGCAGGAAGTATTTCCGAAATTCCCTGAGCTTTCAATTCCCTTCATGGTTGAGCTTTGTGGGCTCTAGTTGTTTGCAGCCAATCTATTTAGACGGTGTGTTTTGCCAACTATCAGGAGTTCACCGTGCTGGGGTTTGCCCCTTGAGGGCGGCATGTGGCCCCAGCTGGCTAGGGAGCGATGGGAATGAGAGTTGGGGGTGCTGTGCTTTGAGAGAACTGGGGGTGGGGGTGGGGGTGGGCTGGCTCCTGGGCCTGCAGCAGAGCTCTGCCAAGATGCTATGTCTGGGGAAATGTTTTTGTTTGCTGTTTGTTTGTGTTGGGTGGGATTAGCTCTGATTACATATTAATAACCCAGACCGCTAGCTAGTAATTAGATGTTATCTTCCAGCTATTTCAAAGAAACCTGTAGTGGGTTAAGCTGCTGGGAGCTGAGCCTTCTTGCCACTTTAGGAGAGCGAGGGCATTTGCAAGGGGCAGCACAGACCTGGCTCCCGGAAGACTCGTTTGCTGGTCTGAGACACTGTGTAGAGGAGCAGCACCCGTGGGTACCCGTGAATGGAGCCTAAGCATTGATTGTGGTGGTCCCTGCTCAGGAACAATTGGGGCAGCCACCCATTCAGTGGGCGCTGGGGGCTGGCCAGGGCACTCTGGCCCCTGTCAATCGGCCGGAGAGGGTCATTGATTCCTTTGAGTCACTTCAGTGAGCCTCTCAGAAGTCGCCCTCCTCTGAAACCCACACAATCGTCCGTTCTCTCTCTATTAGGCACTTTGAGGGACAGCCTGGTCTACACCTGCCTTTGAAGGGGCCCCCACCATGGTTTTAATGACCTCCATCCGTCAAAGGGAAAGTTCAGAGTTCACTCTTTTGTCCCAGCCCCAGCCACTGAGGAGCTGAGGGTGCTGGCTGGTCCGGGCTCTTTAAATCACCCGCCTGAAAACTTTCCCCATGACCCGGCTCACGTCAAAACAGCGAACTGGCCCGCTCTGGCCATTGTCATCCGAATAAGGACTAAGTGATGCCGCTTGGCCATTACGTGTGCCCTGATTGGCAATCAGGGTACAATAGGGGGTCATTAAAGGCCATAAAACTGCCACAGCCTTGAAAAGGGGACTTTGAATGGAGCCAGAGGGCTCTGGGAGCCTTCAAGGAGAAGGGGTTTGAGCCGATCTAGGAGGGAAAATAGCTCCGTTTGGATTAAGAAGTTTCTCCCCTGTGACACCAGGAACAACAAATCTCCCATGCCGCAGGTCCATGACTTCTGCTGCTGCTGGAGCAACAACCCAGATAGTGCGGCCTGCAGTGGAGCCCAGAGGGGTATGTCTTTATTTTAGGAAGTAAACATTACCCAGAAACATATAGAGGCTGGTTGACTGGGCTCTTGCCATTTGGGTTTCACGGACTGCGCGTTTTGGGAACTAGACTGCCAGGGTCTTTCCTCCACGGTGCACTGGGGTGCACGTGAACCCCAAACCTTTCTGGTAGCAGTCGATGTCATCACCATTTGTACCACCTGGGGATTCCTATACAAAAGTAGCTCATTATTTATGTACTCATAATACTTCAATAAAAGGGTAGGAGACTAATAATACTCTGATATGGATGACAGCTCTTCCCAAGAACATACTCAGTCCTGGCCTGGTCCTTTATCAGTGTTAACGTAATTAAACCAAAGAAGAAGCCGGGGAGCTGGGTTCAGCAGCTTGTGGTTACAATGCTCCTGTAGGAGCAGATGCCTATGGTCGGGCGCGGGGGAGGGCACAAGTGTATTGACTCACAGTAGAAAAATGGGAAGGTCGGACCTGCAAGTGCAGAGAAATGACTAAAAATCCTTTCAAGGACCGTAAGGGCGAGTATCCCTGGTAATGTGCACCAAATAAGCCACATTGGCCCATGTGTCTGGGCTTATCTTGGGGACCCAGGCCAAGTGCCATACAACATTGGGGCATTGAACCTGGGTCTTCAAGACTCACAACACGCTCCCAAGGCCACACCAGAGAGATCCATTGCAGAACCTCCACTAGGTGAATTGGACTCTCCCTCAAGCACATTTGTAACCTGAGGACTTCAGACTGAAAAGTCATGGTGTTTGAAGAAACACAAGACAGCTTTACTAAGAGTATCAAACTGTGGATAGGCAGACAATCATTGACTTATTTCATTGATGCTCTGTATGCTGTATTAAGATATGTTATTCCAGCAAACCTGTGATGCACGTTCTTAGTTCATATTATTGATATCCAGATCCCCATTGTTTGTGTAAGTACTGTCTAGTCATGATGGAATTTATTCTATATAAGTGAATAATTCAGGTTTTGCAATATGGAGCTAGTCACATTGGCCTAATATCCCTTTCTCAGCTGTGATTTAAAAAATTAGTACTGAATATTAGGCTACTCAGCAACAATATTAGCAACAGACCTTTATGCTCCAGGGAGAAGAGCGATAAGACTCTATCATAGATTAGCAAAGAGGTCTTTAAAGGGAACCAAAGACAGGTGAAAAATAAAAACATAGATCTAGGAATGGATTTGGGGCTGGCACTAAATCGTAGCTCCAATTTAATAACAATTAGTTCTCACATCATGGCCCTGCTCGACACTCACCATCACCCTCTGAAAGGAAACACAGAAGCTATGGGTGCTATACCAGAGTGTGGTGAAGACATTACATGGTGCCCGGCTATCAGATAAAACAGCACCTGGGGTCTTAAAGGTTTATTTACAAACAAGCAGCAATCTAAGTGAGATGTCAACTAAGTCCACATGGAAGAAGCACACATATATCAGTGACCAAAGGATTGTAAATCATATAATCTGAAGCCGAAGGAGGGAATAATATCAGAACCTGAATTGTGTGATTTTGGTTTGCAACAGGCTATGCATGATGGGGGAAGTTCTGAGGTACATTTGTGGAAATAAGACTCTGATGATTTCCCTGTATCTCTGATGGAAGGACGGGAAGAAGCTGTTACCCACCAGAGTGCTTTGGAGCGATCATAGGAGATCAAATGATAAACCTGACTTGAACAGTTAAAACCTTGTCAGTTGATTCCCCTTCTGATTCACATTGGGCCTTATTTAGTTTTCAACAATTTTCTGTGTTGTTGTTTTTCTCTCTTTTCATATCGGGGCTTATCTCAGATGTGTTTTGTCATTGGGAATCACCCATTTGAATTTTGTGATATGTCTTTCGGTATATGAAACCCAGAATTGATGAACCTATAGAGACAGCAAGCAGATAGAATGAGTTCCCTGGGTGGGGGGGGGGTAGTGGGTGGTGGGTGAGGGTTGTACAATGAGGGGTGGTGGTGGTGTTAAAGTGAAGCTGATGTCAAGGAGTTCAAGAAGGAAGAGAATATTTTTGAAACTGATTATGCTTGCAATTGTACAATACTGCTTGATATGATTGAATTGTGGAATGATAGGATATCTATATTAACTCCCAATAAAGTGGTGGTGGGGGGGGTGCGAGTGTTCTTGTAAAGACATCTTCAGCCTTACCTCCCTTGAAAGGGATCATGAAAAGAGAAGGGGTGTCCTTTTCATATATAGATGCTGTTGCTATTGTTAGGTTGGTCCCAATTCATTTCTACTCTATATACATAGGTGGAAACACTGCCCAGTCTGCTGTATCCTCACAATTCTTCCTGTGTTTGAACCTGTTGTTGTAGCCATGGTGTCAATCCATGTCCTAGAGGGTCTTCTTTTTGGCAAGCTCATGGGTAAGTTGGCTCTAGCTTGGAGGCCACTGTGTGGACCCCAATTGCTCTACATGGAATTGACTCCAAGACCTTGGGCAAACAATAGCTTCCTGAGCCTTGTGTCTGCCCTCACCTGTCAGATGAGACTATCAGAGGACTATTGCCTGGTGCCACCAGGATTCAATGAGCAAATCCAGGTAGTGTGGATTGTAGATTCATGTCACAAAGGTTGACATGCTCATGTGTGACCAGTGTGACTAAAATCATTGCTGCAAAGAAGTGACAAACTCTTCTCATCACATGGCCCCAAGGAATCTGACTTCTGCCTTAAAATAGAAGAAACAGAGAGTGAAATAAAGGAAAGAAGTCATGGATGGGGAGGGGGAGGAGAGAGAGTCTATTTTTACATGTGTTTGCTTATTCATTAACGTCATGGAGGATCCATTTCTTTTTCTTGCTCTTTGCTCTGGGGTATTTAGACGGTCTTTTCTGTTCTTCTCTCTGAGTCTCTGTGAGCTCTCTTGTTTGGGGCCGGCAAGTTACATTTCCTGAGTCTTGAAAGCAGCTTGACTTTCCCTTTGGAAACAGGGGTTACCCCCAAATGCTGGAGAGAAGAGGCATTTGGGGTGAAGGCATTTTCTGGTAGGCCTGAGAGCTTGGAGTCCCCTTGGCCATTGCAGCAGCAGCCTTCCTTCTTGTTTACATGTAACAGCCCACCCCACACCCCACCAGAATGACACGATGTGTCCCTAACAAACTTCTGGAATGTGAAGGAATGTCCTTGCACCCCTTTCTCCTGTCTGACTTTGGCCAGACTTGCTGGTGTGCGTGGACAGTCCCCAAGATGCCTTTCTTCCTTCTGGAATTTTCCAGAGCTCATTTGTTTCCCTCTGTGAGACAAGAGGGATTTCCTGCACTCCAGTCTGGTTTATGAATGCCCAGAATATGACACTACCCCAAATCTCATCCATCTGCATCCTACTCCCTGGAATAAGTGAGTCTGGGACCAGGCACAGACATTTGTGTTGGTTGGCATTACCTCAATGATGCCTCAGGGAAAAGCCATCCTGAATTCTTGCTCAGATGATCTGGAAAGTGACTGAATTTGCTAGGTTACTTCCGGTGCATTAGACATGACACAGATCTGTAGATCTCAGTCTGGGCTGCCCACCCTCATCCCATGTGACCACAGGCCGTGCCTTCTCCTTGGTTGAGCCCTCCTTTGTTAATATATTAATGTGGATATTGGCTGCCACCCTCTAGAAGGTTTCTTCAAGCTTTGTCATCCTATTTCAAATCTTCCTACCTCCACGTAACACATCACCACCTACCTTGGGTCAAACACAGGGTACCACTAGTTTTCATCTCTGACTCATGCCAACCCCGTGTGTATCTGAGTAGAACTGGGTTCTGTAGGATTTTCTAGGGGAAGCTGTTGTACAGGCCTTTCTTCTGCACCACCTCTGGAAAGACTCTGTTTACTCTTAGGTTAGCAACCGAGGGCACTGATTGTCCTCCCCAGGAGCTCTATCTGGGTTTTCAGTAGTGGCTAAGAATGATCTTGCCTCAGTCCTCATGGAACAAAGAACAAGTGTCAGGCTGGAGGGAGAGTTGGGAGACAAGAAAGACGAGACCAGTGAGGAGAGTTTGCGGGAGGCGGACTTCAGGAGAGTTGTAAGTTGGAGCTAGGCTGGGGGAACCAACTTGCTAATAGAAGGAGCTATCCCAACAAGGAGCTTCCAGATGAGAAGCTGTTCATGACTGAAGACACTCAAGAGCAATGGTTCTCAACCTGTGGGTCGTGACACCTGGGGGGGTGGGGTCAAACAACTCTTTCACAGGGATTGCCTGATCCATAACAATAGCAAAATGACAGTGATGAAGTAGCAGCATAAATAATTGTATGGTTGTCGGGGAGGGGAGTCACCACAACATGAGGACTGTATTAAAGGGTCACAGTATTAGGAAGGTTGGGAACCATTGCTCAAGAGTATCAGGATAACAGATGGCCTAACCCATGCCAATAATTTCCCACTGAGAGGCAGTGTTAGTGGTTTTAGTCATGAGGAACAGCATATTCAAGCACTTGAAGACCACAGCTTGCTTCTGCAGGGTCTTGGGGACAGTGTTAGGCCTCATCCTGGGGGTGATGGAGGGTCACTATGGAATTTTAAGCAGGTCAGGGAAAACATCCACTTATTAGACATGTCATGTTGGCTACAGAAGGCTGGCTAGATTGTGGGGAGGAAGCCCAGTGTTGCATGTGTGTGGTGGAGAAAAGATAGGTGAGCCACCACGGGTGGCTCCATGGGTTGGCCAAGATTGGTCAAGATGTTCAAAGAAGAGGGAAGGATCAAGGAGGACACCTGAGCAGTTAAGAGCTGGGAGCCATATTTTCACCTAGGCATAATTTCACACTAATGTTGATTCTAAACCAAGAACCACTGTAAGTTAGGTAGAGGGAAGTGGACTAGTTCTTCCTCAAGGGCAAGTTGCTTGTCGATGATAATAAAAGTACTTAAAAACAGTATGTGATGGTGGTGGAATTCCCACCTTCCATCAGGGAGACCCAGGTTTGATTCCCAGTCAATGCACCTCAAACCCACCTACCACCTACCCGTCAATGGCAGTCTGTGTGTTACTATGATGTTTAGAAGATGTCAACAGAACTTATGGACTAAGACAGACTAGGAATAAAGGCTTGGGGGTCTATTTCCCAACATACCAGCCAAGAAAACCTTATCGGTCACCATGGTCAAATTCCTAGAGCTACTGTGAGACACGGGTTTACTCCTTGGCAGCCAACAGCACTACTCGGCTGAGTCATGGGGATGAACCCATCAAAGCAATCGGCATGCTCTTGGATGTGTCATTCACCTTTCCCTCATTCACGGGTGGTGGAAATGCCTGGGGATCAGGATGGACAGGGCATCCAGACAGTGAACAGTGGCACTCAGTGGCTAAGATTGTCTGCCAACTTGTGTGGAAGCAGTTTAATTTCTAGCACTTGGGAAACCTTCAGTTCTCCATACCAAGAACATTCTAGACCAGCAACCACTGTAAGTCAGGTAGAGCCCTATGTGGGCTGCATAAATGGCGAGGAACACTGCATAGTGAGATGTGCAAAGGCACCAAGAAGCAGAGAGTCCCTCATGGGACGTGATGGTGTCGGAGTGGCCAGACTCATCCAAGGTACAACAAAGGAGGCCTGGTACGGTAATGGACGAAAACTCAGCTGCAAATCAAAATGTTGGCAGTTTTAATTCACCCTGGAAGACATACGTCTGTGACAATCTTGGAAACTCTATGGAGCATGTG
Organism: Nesogale talazaci; assembly: GCA_004026705.1. Classification (NCBI taxonomy): domain Eukaryota; kingdom Metazoa; phylum Chordata; class Mammalia; order Afrosoricida; family Tenrecidae; genus Nesogale; species Nesogale talazaci. The sequence continues at coordinate 56,490 of PVJH01010977.1, forward strand.
GATTCTACTGTGTCACACAGGGTCATGGGGAGGAGGAATGAACTCGACGACAATGCTCTTTATTGTTATTCTTTTAAGGGATAGCAAGTCGCCTCTATTTGCCTGCAGCCACAGAGGAAGAGGGAGAGTAAAGAATAGGAGGAGGCTCTGGAATATGGGACTGGATGCCTCCATGAGCAACTAATTGCTTTGCTCCTAGACTAGAATTGGATGGTGTCAGGCTACCTTACTGAGTGTTTCGATCAAAGATTTTCAAGAAGAATCCTGATCAAAGGGAGGGAAATGTAGGCCCGTTCAAGTTCTCATGGAATCTAGACTTTCTGTAGCCATTGAAGCTGGATCAATCCCCCAACTATTGCCTTGAGACAATGTTTAAGCTTTAAATGTTACACTAAGGTCACCTTCAAAGTACTCTTCAAACCAAACAACAGTTTAGCTTAATTAGTTGAGAGTGTCTGCCTTGATCCTTGCTATCTGTATGGGCTGAAACTAACAATAGCAACTTGAAAGGCGAGACTGGAAGGCTTGGAGGGCTGTGTGGTTTTATGTTCATGGAGGAGGAACAATTTGGAAAAGGAGGGTGAGAATATTTGTGCAACTTTCAGGATGTCATCAGTGTTATTGAAGTGGACCCATAGAAGCTGCTGGATTGGGATGTGCTTTGCTGCATCTTTTCCACAACCATTTTTCCAAGTTGCTTTTAAAGTCTGTGGCTGCCTTTGCAGAGAGAGACTTGGCTATTCTTTAAATCCTCTCTTGGACTCGGATCTGCCTTGATGAGCATAAAGGGAGCAGTGGCGTCTCACATCAAAGTCCTCATTACAAACCAGAGGGAGGCACTTCTCTCCTCGCTCCCTTTCTCATAAACCCAACCTTATCTGGAGGGACCTCTGTCCCCAGAGCTGTAAAACAAGCTCCTTTTCTAAGCTAGCGGTGCACAATAGTATCGAATTATGTATAATGATTTTGTAATGTGAACTAATGTCACCAGGGACCTCATGGAAAGTACCATTTCTGTTAAACGTATCCAGCAACTGGGTCTGACGACGAAGGTGGTGATCCAGGGCAAGGCATGTTTAGGTTAGGCATTCGTTGCCTGTCTCTGGATTCAGACCTTGCAGTCTGACATCAACAACACTGGCATATGTTCATTTCTAGGTGCGGGAATGGGATGGAACAAGAGTGATCTAGCCATCCCAACTTATCATACCAAGCACCTCAACCCTTTGGGGGTGGCGTAGGGGAGGAGAGGTCGTTCTGCAGCTGGGGCGCATCTGTCTTGCCCCTCTTTGTGTCAGATTCATTGGAATTTCGGGGCAATTTCACTGCCCTCTGGAGGAGTCAGAGAGGGATGGGGCATCTCTTGAGAATTAATGAGCACTGCAATCATACTCATTTACTTTCAGAAACTGTCCCCAGCACTGACCCCATAGTCCACATTTCCCTCTGCCTCACCATTCCTTCAGAAGCAGTTGCTAATTATCAGAAAATCATACCCAACAGAAACACATGGGAGAGGCTTTAGGAGAACATAACAAGGAAAGTCTACCTCCCCACCCCAGTGCATGGTCCTTGAACCCCACTGGAGAAACTTCTGCATCCCGTCCCCCACCCCATGACCTAGAATGGCCACAGGTCAGCACCACCAGGCGATGAGAGAGAAGACAATACTAATCAAAACTAACCCATGCCACTTTTCCGACTCTGCTAATCTTAATTGAATCAATCTCCCAGCCTCTCTTGACAATGAAAGATTGCTCAAATCTGGGAGGCCAGGCTGGACACGACTCCTAGAAGGAAAAAAACCCTCCTTTAATCATTAATTTGTCCATTCCCTCCCATTTGGCCCCATTCTTCACTGTCTCGGTAGTGCACCCCCCCCACAACCTTCCTCTCTGAGTAATCACTCCTAAGTGTTCTTCCCAATACGTGTCTATGGCCAGAAACCAATTTGCTGGAAGAAGAGATGGCTGATCATCCTCTACCCATTCTCATTCTCTCTCATCCTCCCTCCCTTCTCTCCATGAAGTCTAGCCAGGCTTTAATGAAGTCCAGTGCGGTCTCTGGTGGGGTGTGCTTGACCCAGTGGGAAACAGGCTGAGAGCAGACTTTCCTCCCAGCCACAGCTACCCATTGCTCCTAGGTAGATCATAACACCAGGAAGAGTACTATCATCTTCACGTGTGCCCAGATTCTAAAGAGGTCATACAGCAAATATAACTGCAGTATCCTTGGGCGATCTCCCACAGAAGAAGACTCATTTAAGTCTGAATTTAAAACTTTTCAGAAACCTCTCTTTCTTCAAATTATCCAGTGCTTTCAGGCTCTAGGTTTAACTACAATGATGTCTTTCTTAAAAGATCTTTGTGTGAGATCCACAGAGCAAACTGAGATGAAAGCCCAGGGAGGGAATTGGGTCTCATGGTTGTCCTTTCTGTCTCAGACTGCTGCGGCAGTGCACTTGCTGGTCTGCTGCCTTCCATCCTTGCCTCTAAGCTCTGGGCTCCCCGAGGAGACAATTGTCTTCAATTATCCCTCCTTTTCTTAACATCCTTATGCAGTCTCATCTGACTCACAGTGAAAGCCCAGATCCTCCCCATCACCTAGAAGGTTCTATAAGATCTGACCTCCATTCACCTCTCTGATCTCATCAGATTTTTCTGTCTCTAGCCACCTTGGTCTTTCTGGAATTCCTTGGAGATGGAAACTTTGCTCCCATCTCAGCCTTCCTACCAACTGTTCCCTCTGCCTTGAATGTCCTTGAATGTCTTTCTCTGCATGACACCTGTGAAAAACATGCCAGCACTCTTCCTCTATGGCACTTACTGTCATCTGATTTAGCATTTATTTATTTTCTTGGTCTCTCTTTCTCTCTCTCTGTCTTAGATTGCAAACACTGTGAGAGGATGCACCTGTCATACAGTAAATGCTCATTAAATGCTTGTTTAATAAATGACCTTTATCCTAGCGACAAGGTTTGCCAAGAGGTCAGTAATGTCATGAGCCCCTTGAGAGCAATTTTTCATAATTTGAAAATTACAAGATGCCTCTTACAAGACTTCACATGAATCTAAAATCTCCAAATGCCAACAACAAAGGGCTCTCTCTAATAATAATAATTAAAAGTGTTGAAAATCAAGCATGACATGGTGACTGTCACATTGGACTTCCAGCCCAACACCATCCCTCCTCGGGATTAAGAATCTTTCACCAGAGAGCCTATCTTTGCCAGATTATTTGTGTTCAACTTCTAAGCCCAAAAGGGGTTGCCATTCACAGGTGGATTTATTGTCGCCTTGTGGATTGTCCCTGGCAGTTATAGGCCAGCTTTCCCCCCCAGGCTCCTCTGCATGTAATGCCAGGTGGTAAAACAAATAAAACACACTGTTCTTCTCTCCTACCTCCTCATAAATCTGTTCTAGCCTTCCTCATGGGGCTCAAGTCATGTCTGATTTATGCATTTAGTGAGATTTACGATGTAGTCATTTAATATAAAAAATGAAACCTCTCAAACATGAGTTTTTACACATAAATTCCAGAGCGAGCAAATGCTTTGAAATGCGTGTTGTTGTTTTCTTATGGGGTGCCAAACACTCTTGCCTCATGATAGACATCTTTGCAGGCAAGAAGCTCCGTGACAGAAATTTCACCTGGAGGTGGAAGACAGATACACGGACAGTCATGGTTCACCACCTGTCTATCAATTTGTCCTTGGTGGCAACTTGCCTATTGTTAGGAGGCTAACAGTTATACCACCAGGATTTTCAATGCCAACAGGGTCACTTTGGGTGGACAGGGTTCAGTAGAGTGTCCAGACCGACTGGGAAGAAAGGCCTGATAATCTCCTTCCAAAATTAACCATGGAAAATTCTACAGGTTGCAATCGGTCATCACTGAGTGGAGGGATAGGAGTCCCCTAGGCTGAAAGCCTTTCAGGATATGCAGTGGCCACAGCAAGGTACTTGTGTGTACCCACAATGGCGACGCCCAGAGTGCTGGCCAGGGAAAATTTTGTACCGTGTTTGAAATTTTTGTCTTGTTCTGTTTTTGAAATTGTGTTTTGTTCTTTTGTGCATGGCTGGGAGCTAACGCCTTAATAACTTAGAAGTAACAGTCAGTTGATTTGGTGTTCAAATGGGCGCCTGAGCTGAGGGAAAGGAAGCTCTATCTTGCAGTTTGCTCCAGAAGGTATCTTAGCGGCCTCAAACTGTCATGGCAGAAATAGCACACGTGTGTGCTGTTGCTGTGAGGGACCATTGAGTTGGTCCCAATGCATGGTGAGCTCATGGGAGAATGCAGAACTGCCTCCCAGTGGTTTCTAGGTTCCCAGCTTTGGGGAAGCAGTCTTTTTCCCTTTATTGCTGTTGAGAAGATTCAACTGGCCCATCTTTGTTAGCAACCAAGCTCAGAAGCCTTTGTGCCACCAAGGATCCTCGGTTAGCTGTAAAGGATTAGCTTTCCCACTCTTCAGGAGCCTGGTTGTTCTTGTAAAGTACCATCAAACAGTCGGCAACACATAGACATCTTCCCAGATACCAGAGAAGGAAACATGGCCTGGCCAGCCACCATCTGTACAGAGGTTGTTTTGTTTGAGTCCATTGGGGGCAGATTGTGTCAGTCTACCATGCGGAGGGTCTTCTTCTTTTTCACAAACTGGTCCAAGCATAATGTTTTGCTTTTTTCTGTTTCCCAGGTAACATGGCCAAAGTACTCAAGATAACGTCTCACCATCCTTGTTTCTCCAGGCTGGGTTTATTCATTTTGAGGGCATTCTACAATCCTTTCAATATTGTTTGCCAGCACCATCATCCTTCTCCAGTCTTCTGTATCCATTTTCCAGCTTTCTCGTACATATGGCGTGACTGGCAGTACCATGGTCTGAGTTTGGCACATTGCACGTAGTTCTTAAAGCAGTGTCTTTGATTTTAAATACTTTCTAAAAGGTCTTGTGCAGTAGATTTGGTCAATGTGGTGTGTTGCTTGACTTCTTGACTCTCACTTCCATGACTGCTGATGGAGCTGAAGCAGAATCCTTGAAAACTTCTGTATTTCCTCTAGTTATCATGAAGTGGGTCATTCATCCAGTTGTGAAGGGTTTTGTTTCCTTTCTGTTGAGGTGCCATCCATTCTGAAGGATGCAGTCTTCTATCTATGTCAGTAAGCACTCCAAGTCCTCTTCACTTTCAGCAAGCAAGATGTGTCATCGATATATCAGAGTAGTAATAAATCTTCTTTCAATCCTGGTGCCTTGCCCTTCTTCATATAGTACAATTTATCAGATTATTTTCTCACTATGCATGTTGAAAAAGCATGGTGAAAGAACACGAAACAGCTTTCCTGATTTTAAACTCTTGCTCTGTTCACATAACTGCATTTTGTTCTATGTACAGGTTCCATGTAAGCCCCACAAAGTGATCCAGAATTCCTGTCCTTCACAATGTTATCCATAGTTTGCTATGAGCCACACACTTGAATGCCTTTGCATTGCCAATAAAGAACACTAGACGTCTGAAATCAGGACTTAACATGAAGAGGATGGTCTTCTTTTCTATTTCAGCTTCTAGAAGCTACCAGCAATCCATGGTGGTCTTGAGCGACTAGATGCCTCTTATCTATCGTGTGTCTTCTTCTTCCTCACATGTGTCACATGTGTTAATTCTGCTTTAAAAAAAAAAAAAGAATTCAGGGGCTGAGCCCCGGTGGTGTAGTGGTTGTGTGCGGGACTGCGGCCCACTTGGTTGGAGGTTCAAATCTAACAGCAAGGTTGGGCCTCCTACTCCCACCACCAGAGGGCAGCGATGCCCCCCCAAAAAGAATTCAGATGGGATTAGACATAGGATCTACCCCACACTAGGATAGCCTTATTAATTTATCAAAAACCTTATTTCCAAATAAAATCACACTTATAGGTACCAAGGCCATGAATGCAACATAACTTTAGGCAATATAACTCAATCCATAGCAGCACCTCAGCAGCAGATTCCTGGGTGCTTGATGATAGCCGTTATCAGTGAACTTTGCATCTGCATCGCGTTCCCTGACAAAGTTGATGGGCAGAGGGGGTGGGAGAAAGCTCCCTGGTTTAGAAGAAAGGACATATAACTTTGAAGGAGTGTTTCATCATGCTTAGGGAATTGTTCTAGGTAGATGCCATCAAATCAGTCCCAGCTCGTCTGTAACACAAAATGTACAACGGAAAGAAACACTGCCCAGACCCGCACCGTGGTCACAATTATTGCTGTTTGAGTTCACTGCTGCAGCTACTGTGTCAATCTAGCTCTTTGGGGGTCTTCTTCTTTGGGGCCAACCTCCTACTTTACCAAGCGTAGCGTCCGTCCTTTTGCAAGAACTGGTCTCTCCTGATAACACGCCCGGCGTGTTCTTGTGGGGGGCACTAGGCGCCATTGAGTTCTGTAGCGCCCACTGCACACACAAAAAGGGAACACTGTCTGGATCTCCCCAGCCCATTGTTGCAGCCAAGGCACAGGAGACAAAATCTCACATTCTCACTTTTAAGGGGCACCGTGGTTGTACTTCTTCCCAAATTGATTTGTTTGCTGTTCTCAGAGTCTATGGTATTTTTAATATGCATTGCCAATGCCGTCATTCAGGTGCATCAGTTCTTCTTGGGTCTTCTGTTTTCATTGTCCAACTTTCACACGCACAGGAGCCTTTCACAGGCATAAAAGGTCGGCAGCACCTGAGCCCTTGCAGTGACAGCCTTGTTTTTCAATGAAATGCAGTTACTGAAGTTTCCTTTTGAAGATGTCAAATTCTGTTTTTATGATTCTATGTTCTAGAAAGAAAGGGACACTTCCAATTTTTCCTTTGTATTTTCCCTGGGTCGGGGTACAAAGACGGATGGGTGTTCAACATAGGAACTGAGATGTTTACTGAATAGAATTTGAATTTTGTATTCCACCAGTTTGGGATGGAAGTCAGGGTGGAGCAGCAGTTACATGTTGGAAGCTCCCTTGTAGCTCACACACACACACACACACACACACACACAGATGGTTCTTTTTATATTTTGTTTGAGAAACACTTAACGATGTCCGCCTCTGCTGTATTTAGAGAAAAATAGCCTGAGCAATTCCTTCCTTTTTGATTGTTTGTTTAAATTTTTGGAGCGTTTATGGGCTATATGGTCATCAAAAAAGAAAAAATGTCCTCTTTAAGGGTCAACAATTGTCACTAGTCTTTCAGTTGGGTGTTTCGTCCACTTAAAGAATGACTGATCTCACCGCACGCACACTGCCAGGGAGTATATATATATATATATTCTGCAGTTTAGGTGACAGTTTTAGGATCCTTCTAAGCAGTAATAAAAGCACACACACACACACACACACAAAACCAAACAACAAAACCCCAACCAACTGGCAGTTATAATGTGTGATCATTTTGCCTTTCATTAGAATGCAGAATTTCTCCATGCAAAATCAGGCCAAGATATAAGCCTAAACCCAGGGGCAAAATTCATTCATTATGCATGTACATTATTCCCCCCAAATATTGATAATACTTTTCATAATAATTATTTTACATATATTAGCTCTTGCTGCTATATTAAAGATACCTTTATTAATCTTGAATCTTTTGCTGAATAATAAATACGGTCTCAGAGGCTTGAGTTAAAAGCTGCTGTTAGCTAGAATGCTGTAAATCAGTTGTTTTATGAATAAAATTGGCTTCCATATTTTTTTCCCCGGGATTGCTTATTTAAATAATTTTCCCGTTTATTGAATGTGTTTTTTTTTTTTTTTTTTTGCTATAGACAAGTCCCACTGTGGCTGCCCTCCCTCCCAGCTCTCTCTCCCTGTGGGAAAAAAATACAAAAGCACATAAACCTTCTTCGAAACCTGCTCCGTCTGAAAGGGCACACACTGCATTATTGAAGAGGCAGTGGGCATTTCCACTCCAGCTGTCAGGCATCTGAAGCTCTCCAGAGGCAGATGGGCTCTTTGGTGGAAATGGAGGTGCACAGTCCTGGGTGGGAGCCTTAAATCTTGGGGAGCCTGACCAGGCCTAGATCTGCTGAGTTTATGCCCCAGACTTACCTCTGCTGTCTCATTTCTCCCACTCTCCCTCTGTGCACCCCTCCCCTCCTAGGCACCCCCGCCTTGCCCACCTGGGGCTTGTGATGCACTCCTAGGAAAGGGGCCTACTGATGGACTCTCTCATTTACCCCAGATATAGGGAGGCGGAGTTATCTTTATCTTAACAATAACAATTATCATAAGAATAGCATTTATTAAGCTCTAAGTATGTGCTGATAGTGAAGTGGGTTACATGCTGGATGGTTAACTTTAAGGTTGGCACTTCAATCCCAGCAGGCACTCCAAGGGAGAAAAGAGGAGGCTGGCTACTCAGAAACCCAGAGGGGCAGTTCTACCTTAGTTCAAAGGGACCAGAACCCACCCAAGTGGGTGGTATTTGTTGTGCCAGAAGTCTGTGGCCTAAAGGGCTGCAAATTGACAGGTCAGTGTTCCGATTATACTGGGGTCACCTTGAGTCAGAGACCATTCCACCACCACTAGTGCTGGACCTTGAAGGCACTAACTCACGGAATGTCCACCCTGTTAGCTGACTCCTTTCTTTTCCAGCTGGTGAAATGGAGGCGTGAGAGATTGACGTCAAGACAGCTTGCAAGTGGCTGGCCTCTGGACTTGAACTTGGGTCACTCCTAGCATGTTGCAATGCTGCTGCCAGGGCCTCAAATGTGTTAGGTACCTTCTGGTTCAACCCCCTGTTGAGAATTTGCCTTCCCATTCCCAGCTTTCCTGAGCCAGGCTCCTCAGCCAGTGTGTAGGGGTGCCCCTCGGAACCTCAGGGCACAGTGCCCAGAGAGGTGGTGGTGGTTGGGGTGGGGAGAGGGCGAGGGGGGGCTTGTTTCATTTTCCTGGCAGTAACGGGCCTGGCAGAGTGGTCTTGTTGGTGTTTTATCTGTCCTGTCCATTTTAGGCGCCAGAACATTTGGTATTCCTCTGCTGGAATATTAAGCCTCATGGGAGGTTGGCCTGCACTCTTTTCTTCATCTTCCCAACACCTCGGACTGGTCCTCACTTTCAGCAAATATTTTTGGAATGAATGGAGACTTTCCCAGCACAGACCGCCCTCTGAGAAGCCTCTGGTACTCTCATCTCCTCAGACGTCAGCCCCCCTCCTCTAGAGCTGACCCGCTTTCCTCTTCTCGACTCTCTGGAATCTTCTAGTTTGCCATTTAATCATGACCCTCGAGTGTTCCTCGGGAACGGTCCAGGGCACGGAAACAGATTCCTGAAGTCATTTGTATTCCTAAATATAGCCTCTTCAGCTCCCACAGCTAGGGGCTGCCTGGCTTAGTCAGGTTTTAGATATGCATATTATTATGCTAATGTCCATGAACTGAATATAATTTCCTAAAAACGATTTTCCAATGGAAAATAGATCTCCTTGTAGAAGGAAACTAGCCAGGCCATCCCTGAAGAGAGCCGAACCTTTGTTTGCATGAAGCGAGCCCAAGAATTCTCTGGGTAAGGTAGAGAGGAAATCCTGCACCATTTTGTTGACGCCCATTGCTGTGGAGTCCTTTCCGATTCACGGGGATCCTACCAGAGAGAGCCCCACGGGCCCAGATCTTCCAAAGCTGGACAGAAGCAAGCGAGCACGGCTTTCCTCCACAGAGGATGGTGGCTTCCAAGCACTGAAAGTTCGGTGAGCAGCTGAGCCCTCAGTCCTGCACCTCCAGCGTTTCTTGATGATAATCCCAGCTAACGTGGATCGAAGATGCTCAGAGTGCTGCGCTTGTTCAAAAAGAATGGTTTCCTTGTTTCAACCGCACATCCCCGAGGGTTACCCACTCTACGTACGCTTGGGCAAACGGAGGCAAGGAGCTGGTATCTCATCTACTTGAAGCTGGGCCCATGATCCTCAATCTATCTCCTCTGCTATCCTGGCTTCAAGTCCTGGCACCCCAACTTTGAACCATTTTCAGAGACATCTGAAAAAATACAGCAACCCAATCTGGGGGGTGAAAACAACAAGGATCAGTGTCTAATTCCTCTTCATGACTTTTTTCTATTATCTAGGGCAGTGGTTCTCAGCGTGGGAGTCACGCCCCCTTGAGGGAGTCGAATGACCCTTTCACAGGAGTTGCCTGTGAAATTACAGTAGCAATGAAAATAAATTTATGGCTGGGGGGGTCGCCACAACATGAGGAACTGTATGCAATGATCGTGGCATCAGGAAAGTTGAGAACAACTGATCTGGCTAGAGGGTCCCAGTTCTCTCTAAGATATGAGAAGTTTCTGAGTAACAAAGGGGTTTTTTTTTTTGACCATAGGCACACCCAGTTTTTAGAGCAGGAAAACTAGAGAAGAATATTCTGAACCAAATAGTAGCAGTATACTAACATGTTCTGGGGTACCACACCTTTAGATCAGAAGCTGGATCCTCATGCCCCCCCCCCTACTTTTTTTGGAGGAGAGGAGAAGTGCATCTTATGGTCAAAAAAATACAGTAAGTCAGACTATATCTCAGTTCCAACATGAGACACCGACTGGATCAGGTCTGCTTGGTTTTCTAAATGGAAATGGTAATTGTATTCACAAGTCAGATGTGTTGGTCTCCCTGCAAAGCGTATGTAGGAACAGTTCCAGGGGAGTTGCTGCTGCTTCCATTCAAGGGGCAGGCAGTTAAATTCCCTTGCACGTGTGAGCCCTACAGACTTTTTTTTCTCCACATGACTAATCCAGTCTCCTGTGACCTCTCTTTAGTGTGACGGGGATGCTGGAACGGAGCCTGCAGCTTCACTCGACCCCAAACATTTAGTTACATTAATCACAGTGCGTTTTTAGGCTTTGAGCATCCAGAGTGAAAGACACTTTCATGGGGAGACATTGATCAAACAGTCTACAGGTATCTGTACATCGGGGGACATTAATCATCTCTGCATTATCTTGCCCACCAGTAGAATATGTAAATGTGATTCCTGTCAGTGATAAGGGGAATGAAATTATTCTTAGAGATTGGTCCATCTGGAGCTGTTGATATAATCTCACCTAAGACAATAGGTTGTACAGATAAATTTTTTAGCATTACTAATCCACCGTTACCAATGCCCATGGGGGATGGAGAAATTTGAAGACAAACTAAAGAAGCGCAGTGAGTGGAAGAGAGAAAAACAAAGTCTCTGTCTTGCTTTAATTCCCGTAATATTATTTGGCAAGCTAGCAAGAGTGTAGTTTACTATATAATTAAAGAGGTTGTTTGGAGAAGTGGCTTGCTGGCCTGTTGGACAGGGTGTTCTGAAAGGATTGGCATCTTAACACAAAGAAGACAAAGTCCATGCAATCCTGAATGGAATAGTCATTGTTTCTGTAGGATTTGAAGTCCAGGAGTTTCGTCTTCACAAGAGGAATCATTCTAGATCCTTTTGACTCATCAATAGGGGTTTGGACCTTTACAAAGTTGGTAAATGTGTTCCAAGATATAGGCTCCTCTGCTAATGAAGAAGATGCAGAGTTCAAGTCCCGACCATGCGCTGAATGACTGCAACACTGGGCAAATCTGTCCTTACCTCTGGACTCACTTCTTGCATCTATAATACTTGGGTTAGATAGGATGGCATCTAACATGGCTAAGAGTGGTTGGCTTTTGGACATGTCCCATTTGTTCTTTCAAGGTTGGGAAGTTTCTAAGTTTGGCAAAGACCTTTAGAGAAGTCTCATTGCTTGCTCATGGTGCCTAGAAACTTCCAGCTGTTTAGGATTTGAGCTGTTTAGGATTAGATTTAGGATACTTTGTTATGAAACTGGGACTGCAGAAAGTGGACAGATCATCCTGGATGAACAGTGGTTAAATAGAATTTCTGTTCCCAGACCAATATCCTGGGGTATCTTTGTTATACTGGGATATCTTCCTATGTGTTGCTTCACTCCTGGAAGCCATGCTGTCTGTATTTGCAACTTCAGCAAGGTCACCCTTGGTGGTCAGGGATGAGTTTTTGTGGGGCTTCCAGACTAAGGCATTCTAGGAAGAAAGGCTTGGTGATCTATCTCAGACAGTTAGCCAATGACACCCTTCTGGACCACAACAGGACATTATCCAGAAGATGTGTCCCTGGGTTGGAAAACACTCGAAAACTGTGGCTCAGACAGTAGGCAGACTTATGACTTGACAGTATATTAATGTACTATCTATGGGGGCATCCTGGATTGAAACTGACTGGATAGGAACTGACAACAACTTTTGCATCTTACCCAGGAGTCACTGAAGCAGAGAGCCATCTTGGAAAGCTATTCATTTTTATAGACGTGAATGCTAAGATGTTTTTGCTCTGAGTTCTAAAATCCAAAATACCCCTCACAAAGATGATTGAAACTCCATACTGAGAGTGGGCTACCAGGGTCTGCCCCACACTCCGAAGAGTAAACAGTTCTAAGTTGTGGTTTCCAGCTTTGGGTAGGAAAGGGAGCAGAAAGGGTTGTGCTGGGCAATTGGAGATGAAATAGCACAGGATGAGTTGTTAGGGTGAGAAGAGCTTGCTCCTTGGAGACCTTTAAGAAAAGGATGAAAGGCTGACCCAAGAGGCAATTTCCTTCTAGGATGTCAGCTTCCCAAAGGTCAAGAATGTTTTCATTCTCCAAACCCTTTGCTTTACTCAAATAATCCATTATGCGTTGGACATCCACAAATTAGTCTCAATGTTCTTGAACTTTAAGGGGGTAATGAGTTCTCTAATATCATTGTCCCCTTTTGAAGGTTAAATAATGTCCCTCCAGTTCTCTGGATTATCTACGATGGGTGTTTCAGGACACAAGGGCCACACTTTTCCTGTTATGTCCCTTTTGCAGTCCCTGGAAGGACCTCTGGCAGTACAGTGGTTAAGTACTCAGCTGCTAACCAAGAATTTGGTCACTCCAACCCACTAGTTACTCCATAGGATAAGGGTGGGCAGTCTGTTTCCTTGATGATTACAGCCTTGAAACTCCCCATTGAACAGTTCTACTCTACCTTACAAGAGCTGTAATAGGATCACCTGGTTTGGGTTTGGTGGTTCCTGGGTGGTGTAATTGGTTCATACACTGAACTGCTGACTGAAAAGTTGAAGATTCAAGCCTTGGAGATTCAGTGGTGCCTTGGAAGAAAGGTCTGGTGAACCTCACTGGAAGAATCTGTCATCAGAAAACCCTCAGAGCTTTATGGGCTTATCATGAATCATATTCACCTTGGTGTCAACAGGCTTAATCATGCTCCACTTAGCTTCCCTCTTTCCAGAATCACTAGTCTTCAGGGTTTCTTTTTCTCTATATCTTCTTCTTCCTAGCTCACAACCTAAGTTCCCCTTTCCTCCTCTCCAGTTCTATATTGAGTTGTACGATGACTGGGTGGGAGAAATATAATGCTGTGCAGAGCTTTGCTTTCTGATTATTGTCAGACTAGATTCCTCAAGTTTGTTTTGAAGAACTCTTTATTGGTTTAACTTCTATGAGAAATTGTCTGAAGGACCCTAAAGGTCCTAATGACTAACTACTTAGTTGTTAACCAAAGGCCCATTGTTTGAACCCAACAGAGGCTCTATAAGAGAAAAACCAACTAAGTATGCATTCTGATTCTATATAAGGAGGACAACAATGGAAAATGAAATCTGCACCATAAAGGAATGGTACCATGAGTTGTGGTATATTTAAGGACTAGACAACTTCATAGCTAACTCTTAAAAGAAATGTTGTTGAAGACTAACCAATGACATTCATATTCTTGAAATAGTAAGTGTGAAAAAATAGATGAGGACTGTGAAAAGGTTAAATTATGTTTTAAAAATAATATGTAGTGAGCATGATAGTGGGACAAGAGGGAAGCAAATAGAAATAGAGGAAGGAACTGGGGGACAATGAACATTTATAGAGGTTCAAATACAGGTATGTACATAGGGGCATAAGTGAGGATGGGGAAAGAGATTAATGTGTATACTTATAGGGTTAGTAATAGTACAACATATGGGCATTGGACCTCCACTCAAGAGTCTTCTCGGTTCAAGAACACTTTGTTCTATTAAATTGGCATTCCAAGATGCTCACCTTTCCGACATGATCACTGAAGACAAATGTGAGCATAAGCAAAGGTGGTGAAGAAGCTGATGGTGCCCAGCTATCAAAAGATGGAGCGTCTGGTGACTTAAAGGCTTGAAAGTAAACAAGCAGCCATCTAACTCAGAAGCAACAAAGCCCACATGGAAGAAGCACACTAGCATGTGGAATCATGAGGTGTCAAAGGGATGAGATATCAGGCTTCAAGAATTCAAAAGCACAGCTCACTTTCCTGATATGATCCCTGAGGACAAATGTGTGCATAAGCAAACGTGGTGAAGAAAACTGATGGTGCCCGGCTACCAAAATATATAGCGTCTGGGGACTTAAAGGCTTGAGTAAACAAGCGGCCATTCAGCTCAGAAGCAATAAAGCCCACACGGAAGAAGCACGCCAGCCTGTGTGATCATGAGGTGGTGAAGGGATCCGGTGTCAGGCATCAATGAGCTAAAATTATATTATTATTAATGAGGGGGAGTACAAATTGGGGACCCAAAGCCCATCAATAGGTGAGGTGACATCCTTTTACAGAGGGGTTAC
>PVJH01010978.1:0-16621 GCA_004026705.1 Nesogale talazaci
GATGCCCTTGTGCCTGTCTGGGTCTCTATTTTCAGTGTATTTGGGGTATATAAGTTCAGAAGTGAAGAAATCTGCCTGCTATGTCCCAGCAGCTGTACCTGGCATGGATTGGAGCTCAATAAATATTTGCTAATGATTAATTATCACCTAGTAACTTTTCCTCTCTCGATCTAATATTTTCTGTCTTGGTTCACTGTCACATTCAGTGACCTAGGAGCCTTGTTCATCCCAACCTTTCCATTCATCCCCAAGTTTAGTCTGTCCCCTCTTCTCATCGAGTCTGCCTGCGAGACATTCGTCAAACTCTCCTCTTTCACAAGACCAACATCATCAAGTCAATATAAAAAAATATTGAGCACTGAGACGTGTTTCCTTAAAACAAATAAAAGAAGGAAAGAAGGCGTAGGGTTTAGTGTGCTGGAACCAGCTCTTAGAGGTCCCAAGAGCAGAATGGGCTTCTCTCCCTGAGCCCAGTGATGTTAGAGCTAGAGATTGGTCACACTGGGAGTATTGTCACCACAACGTTCTAGATCCAAATCCGTGTTCTATCTCGCACAGGTGGCTTACCTGCCTCCCACTGGTTTTAGCTCCAAGGAAGCTTGTGAAGAGGTAGTCCCTGGAAAGGCGCATTCCATATTTAAACTGTGTTTTCAGGAACATGGACTTCCATGTGTTCCACATGAGAATGGTCTAGAAGAGTAATGCTAGGACAGAAGGTGAAATTCCAACATACCAACACATCTGCTGTATTTGGCCTCTGGTTTTAGTATAACCGCCGTGTCCTTCTCATGTTCCCACCCACCCACACACACACACACCTCCCTGCCCACTGTTGGTTAGAGTCCCTGTTCAACAATGTTCCTTCCAACACCAGCCCTCCCTCATTGAGGAGACCATCTGATTGGAGGATCATTGCATCCTTGTGGCGAGAAGCCCTGTTTCCCCGGGCTATCCGAACCTCATCATTGGTTCGACCTTTGAGGACTTGCTGCGGTGCACAGCAAATCCCTCCTTACTCCTGCTCACAACCTCGTCAGTCCTGGCAGCCATCAGAGCGACCCATACCTGACCTTCCCTCCATACCAGTGTCAAACCCCAGGTTTTTTCTTCTGCAGTCTGCCGACGAGAGCGGACAAAAACAAACCATTTCAAATAATGCCTATTCGTATTTCTGGTCCCATCTCCACTCTGTCTCTCAACATTGTGTGGTGAATCTATCTAATCTCACCAGACCCCTCTCCTGCTTTCTCTGTGAAACCCTTCTTATTTTTCCCCCTTAATTCTATCTTGACTTATTTATTCTTTTTTAAAAAACATGACTTGATAGTAGTCAGGCAATTATTAAAAGATATTTTTAAATTTCATCTCTCACCACTTCAAAATATCTTTAGCAGCTCTAACCCGCCTTCACGGTTGACTCTCAGGAAAGCATGTTCCTCCTTAAGTAGCCCAACTCTTCTCCCAGGACATAGGGTCCCCTCTTGGCCTTTTTTTTTTCAGGACCTCAGTGAATCTTTGGCACTGACTCTTCCCCAGCTACTGTAGAACACCCAGATATCTTTCCCCAAAGCACTCTGAAGTAGCCACTCCATCTCATAAAGCACCCAGACATCCCCTCCCAAAGCAGCCACTCCATCTCACTCTTTTTATTTCTAGTTTTCTTTAACTCAGAATTTAGTTTGACTTCCTCATCATCTTCTCATTTTTGAATAGTCTATACAATGATACCAGCGCTTCTCGTCTATTTTCTCACACCTTATTTTTTGTTTTTACGGCCACTTTCGAAGGTCCTCAGTGACCACGTCTCCTATTCTTTGGAAGTAAGCATCCAGAGCCCCATTGCACAGAGACAAACCCTGAAGTTCAGAGACGAACTTGCCACAGCATTAGAATCAGAACTGGAATCAAACTGTATCCAACACCACATTCCCTTTTCATCCCAGGGCGCCTGATGGACTATTTCCGGAAGATAAATTTCCATATAGAATGAGGGTGTCAGAGTATATCAATATGTAGCAACGATAGATATTGAGTGATTGCCTTTGATGCACTCGATGTGTCTCAAGCATTACATTTTCTGAAGAAACAACAGCCGAGAAGATCATCGCCCGGTGGCGGTGGCTCGTAGACTTTGCCAAGGGAGATAAAACCCACCCACTGCCCTTGAACCGAGACCCCCTGGGGTAGAGGAGGTCTGAGCCCTTGAATCTCGGCAGGAACAAATAGTCTCCTCATCTTTCCCCTGCAGCTCAGAGCTGAGTGCATAACCCACTACATCCGCCACGGGTGTCCCTCGGCAAGGGAGCCAGAAGATGAAGAGTTACCCAAGCGCTCACAGCAAAGTGTGGGGAATCATTTGAAGGGGGATCTACAGGAAGGTGACAGGGCATGTAGCCTAAACCATTTGCCTAAACAGAAGGAGTCAGAGAAAGATTCTCGGAGGATGTGATTTTAAACTGAAACCTGGAGTCAAGAAGGAATTATCCAGCCAACTGTAGGTCAGGAGAGAGGGGAAGAGGGTGGAGAGAAGAGAGAGAATGCATGAAAATAAAGAGGTTGACAAGAACGTAGGGCATTTTAGGAGCTGGGAAGGAGGTGGTGTGGTAGGAATACAGGATTCTGGAGAAACCAGGGCCAGTCTGGTTAAGGAGCGACACCCTCGAAAGGTGATAGGGGAGAGATGATAAGACGGGTGTCTTGACACAGAAACGTCTCTTGGGTGTCCTGGGGCAGATGGGAATGGGACCGGAGGCCAGGAGAACACTTTGGAGCCTACTGCAATCCTCCCAGATGTGAAAGGTGCCTAGGCTCAAGTGGGTAAAGGAGAAACAGACGGATTCAAAAAGAAGGGGCAGAAGAAAGGGGGGCAGGACATGGACAGGAATGGGAGGAAAAAGAGGTTCTCTGCATCTATGTTGCCAAAACACTTGGGGGGGGGGGGAAATAATCCCTATTCACATGGCCTTTAATTGCTTTTAGATTTTCTCACCAAGAAGGATGTCTTTTTAGTCATTGCCGGCACTAGACCTTTCTGCAGTAAGACACAACCAACAACGCTCTATTCTCATTTTGACAATATTATACCAGGGAACCCTGGGCCGTGCGAGGGAGCCCATGATTTTAGAAAAGTCACACCAAGCATACATCCGCCACACGTGCAGTTAGTTCTCTCCTGACTGGTCTTGTTTGTTCTGTTACTGTTCTCAGACCCCTTGGTGAGTTTCTCTTGCAGGGGTCATGTCCCCCAGGGTCCCCAAACAAAGCTTCTAGCCTGTGACTGGCCTCCAGGAAGTTCTTAGTAGATATTATCACATTTGACATGAAAAACAGACACCTGCAGGGGCGGTGACCCCCAGGCTCTGCCGTAGCACATGGAGCATAAGCGAGTACAACCAGACTTCCTGCTTCTGCAGGCCCCATTCACCTATCTGTAGACAGAAGTCTCGATCCCCCGCCCCCCACCTCACCTGCTAACTGCATCTCTAGCTGATTGAAACCTCGTCTCAATGGTACATTGGGGGTAGGTGGGGGAGGGGGGTGGTGGTGGATGTCATTATCTTCTTTGCTCCAAACCAAGTCCATTCCTTTAATATACTTCCAGTCTCCAGTCACAGCTTCATCAACCTCTCAGCCATCCGAAGTCGAATGCACAGGGTCATTTTGACCTCCTACTTCTGTCTTATCAGTTCATTCGTTCTCTCTCTCCATGGTCTGGTCATTATTCTGCAGAGGTTTCCCTTCCATTCCCGTCTCTGTAATCCCAGGGCCACAAGGCCAGGGCGGAGCCCATGGGATCTCCTCAGAGATCTTAGTCGTTTCTCTATGAAGCCTGCACTGCAGTCATACATGACCCCTTCTTCCTCCATGGTTTTGAATATTTGGCAATGATTGTGTCATGCCATTGCCCTGTGGAAGACTTGCAGGTGATTCCCACTTGCCCGATGGCACACTGTGCCTTTTAACAATGAGCCCTAAAGGCCTCCTGTGAAGGTCCCAACTCAGCAGAGCGGCATGATGTCCACAGACCCTGAAGCCATTAATACTAAACGACAGCTCCAGAATTGGAATTCGAGCTCTGCACCTTCACTCATAACAGGTAGCCTTCTTTGCTTCTCTCTCGAAGCTTCCGTTTTAGCTCAAAAGTGGAATCATAATAAATTGTTTAGGAGGATAAAACAAGATAAGGAAAACGAAACTTCTAGCTAGGAAGTTCTCAGTAGATATTACTGCATTTAACCTGAAAAACATGTCCAGGCATTTCACAAACCACAGTACTTAATGCACTGTGATCTTTCATATTGAAAAATCCCTGGGCCCCAACTGCGACAGGTATAGGATCTCCCTTGCCCATAGCCGATGCTCCAGTCAAAGGCAGCTGCTCTTTAATCCCCAAGCGACTCCTGACACAATATCTGTCTCATGGCAAAAAGATGAGTCACTGAAAAACTCAGATCAAATCTTACGAATCAGACTCTGAAGACTTTCCTAATTCTTTTTCCTTTAAATAAAGATATTCTGTTAATCTCGACTTTCTCACTGGTCCCCCTGCCTGTGTTTCCCCTGCCTTTCTGAGCACATCCCATCACCACACGGTTGTCTAGCTGGCTCTCGCACTCACCAGGGAGCTAGCTCTCTGAGGCAGCCAGAGTGGATCCCCAACACACAGCAAGGGCCTGCCTGGCTGGCAGCGCTCCATTGCCGTATGTTTAGCATGGCAGGGAGGAAAGCAGCACACTGGAAGGAGGAAAAGCCCACTTCAGGGGATCACCATGACGGCTCAGCCCATTTCAGAGGTTGAAAATAAGCGCCCCCAAATCAGCCATGAACACTGGTTTTTTTTTTTTTCAATCATTTTATTAGGGGCTCATACATCATTTTTCACAATATATAAATAAGCATACTCGTCAAGCACCCTCACATGTCCACTTCTATTATTGTTCTGAACACTGGTTTTAAACATCACGCTTCATCACCTTTTTCTTCTTTTGCATTTATGCTTTTCCTTTCTTTCCTCCATTCTCTCTCATTCCCTTTACCTTAACCGTCTCTGGAGTTCCCCTCATGCCTGTCCAGCAGAATTTAAATCAGCATTTCCCTTCTGATGCAGCCTGTTGCTGTGGGAGGGAAAAAACACCATTGGACAAAGGCTTGGGTCTTTTGAGTTCCAGATGATTGATTCTACCCACAAATATTTATTGAGCACCTACTATGTACCAGATATTTGGATAGATTCATATATATGTATATATATATATATATATATATATATATCCTCTATCTTCATGAAACTTGCGTTCTATTTGCTGTGAATTGAGGTTCCTTCAAGCCCTGCTTGAAGAACAAGAACTGAGAATAACTAATAGATATGATGAATAGGTTCGTGGTAAGAGATGATCACAAATGGCAGCTTGAGAGAAAGTCCCCAGATCTCACTTTTGAACAGGAAGGTGAAGATAGGTATCACTGATATGTTGAATCAAGAAGAGGAGGGCGTTCCCTAAGGCAGGTGTTTTTGATAACAAAGACCCTTGGTGGGGTGGGGCACTATCTGACATGGTCAAAGAGAAAGAAAAAGGAGAGTCGGTGCAGGCGAACATGAAGGGAAAAAAACCCAGAGAGGTCAGTTAGGTCCAGATAATATAGAACTTCCTAAAGGGTCATCATTGGGACCTGACTGTTATTCTGAGGGGAGGGACATTCATTGGATGACCTGAGCTAAGCACAAGACTCACCTGATTTGAGGTGCAGTTGTTGGGCTGCTGGGTTGACCAGAGAGAAAGGGGGCGGGGGGGCTATCAGGTGGCCACTGCAGTGATGCCCGCAAAGGATCCTGGTTCAAAGGCACGTGGCAGCAGAGGAGGGGAGGAGAACTGGATCTATTTTGTTGATAAAACCAACAGCATTTCCAGACAGATTCCACCTGTCAGAATAGAAAGAGGAAAAGAAGACTTTATCTGGGGTCCTAAGGAGAAGGCAGTTACCATCACCTGAGATACAAAAGGCTATAAAACAGAAAGCTCGAGGGACTTGGAGAGATTCTGACTCCTAATGACCTTTGGCATTCAGACTTATATTTGTTGAATGTGAAATGCCTATTAGACATCCAAGGGGAAAGGATGAATAGAGTTATGGACTGAATTGTGTGTGTGTGTGTGTGTTGTAAATCCTAAGCCCTAATGTGAGGCTATAGTCCTATTTGGAAGTGGGTTTGGTTATGTCCATGAGGCCATTTTAGTAGAGGGTGTGTCCTCGATCAATCCCTTTGGGGATAGAAAGGAGCAGGTTAAGCAGAGAAGCCTCTACCGCCATCAAGTCAATTCCAACTCAGTGACCCTTTAAAAGAGAGGAGAATTAGCCCTGTGGGTTTCTGAAGCTGTACCTCTTTAAGGGAGTAGAAAGTCCAGTGGAGTGACTGGTGGTTTTGAACTGCTGATCTTGTGGTTAGCCCCCCAACTTGTAACCCACTCTGCCATTCTCAAGCAACCACAGAGGGACAGATGCATGTCAAGCGATGGCCAAGGAACTGAGGGATAGAAGCTGCAAAGAGACAAAGGCCTTTCCCCAGAGTGACCACAGAAAGAGCATCCCCTCGCCCCACCCCCACCCCCGAACCTACACCCTGGATTTGTACTTCTAGCCTCTAAACTCCAAGGAAATCCATTTCTGCTTATTCAAGCCACCTGTTTGTGGTATTTCAGTCAGAAGAACAAGAGGACTAGGATGGGTAGACATCGCATCTATTGCACACAGAAGAGCTTGAGTTTGAGAGAAAAATCAGCGCGGGAAATTTATCTTTAGGGCCATCAGTTAATAGCTGACTTTTTAAATCGTGGGAGTGGTGAGATCCCTACATTCCAATCCACTGAAATTGTCAGCTTCCCCTCAGCCAGATAATCTATCTCCAGTTTCTTGTTCTTATCCCTATCACAATGCAGATAGGTTAAATCGGAGATTTTCATACTCAGTCCCTTGCTCACTAACAGATGGGATTGTCAGAGGAGAGATGTGTTAGATAGGGTCCTCTAGAGAAACAAAACCAGGACCCACTAATACTTTTCTCTATATATTTATATAGAAAGATATCTACCTAAGAAATAAACAGTTAACTAATCTATCAAGCAGTACAGATTGCTCGGTGCAACTCACTTGCATGAGACAGGTAGTACACTGGCAGTCCTTGGAGTCTTGAGGGCCACCGCATAGTCCTCTGTAGAGCAATTCAGGCTATCCCGCCACAAGCAGCAAACACCAAGGCAGGTCCCCAACAGTCAGCCAGATGACAGAATCCAACAGTTCCCAGCTCAAGAGATGTCTATTCCAGGAGCGTGGAGAAGCAGGACTTGAAGGAACCTCAACGCACAGCAGCACCGTCCAGAGATTAGGTAACCGGTAGTGTCACTTGGAGATCGAGGCCCAGAACAAACAAGGCAGCCCACTGGTCCAAAGATCCAAAGGCAAGTGATGAAAGGCAAGGCTGCTGAGTCCTTTATCTCTCCACCCTTCAACTGATCTCACACGTGTTCATTGGCTCCGTTGGCACAACAAACCTACCTATCTTCTTTGGCCATGTTGGCACAACAAATCTACCTATGGCAAGAGGGGTGTGTGTCCCCCGTTGCCTAAGTAACTCCATGGTTTCACACTGAAAGGACATTTGGAGCTGGTACAAACTAGAATGTATGACAAATATTCCGTAGTGGATAAGAGGGTGGGAGAGAGGAGAAACTTTCCAGGTAAAATTATGGATAGGCATCTTTACTATACAAAAAGGTCCCATCTATGCACTTCATTAGGGGTCAGCTATTCAAGAGGGATGGGTGAATAAAGGTGCAGATTAGCAATAGTGCACCAGCAGGCTTGACAGAGCCAACATGTGTTCAAAATTTCCTCGCTGAGAATTAGAGTCAATGACTAAAAGATGGTATTACCTTAAAAGAACCGATTGGTTCCAGGGTCTCTTCAGCCCAGGGCAGCAGTTCAAACCTTAGGAAAAAGATGGGCCTGCCTCTCCTATCAAGAGTAAAGGCCATGGACACTCCCAGCAGCAGTTCAACCCTGTCTCATAAGGTTGACGTATGTCGGAATTGACTTGGTGGTAGTAAGTTTGCTCTTGTCTTGTTTTACCATGGATTAACCTAGGCCTGAAGACTAACGACGGTTCCTACCAGAACCTAGATTGCCCCCTGATTCCTAATCTTGTCCTTTTTTCACCTGCTGATCTTAGGAGATCTTCATAGTGCAGTTACGGGCTCCACGACTAACAAAAAATGGGCTGTTGGAACCCAGCCAGACGCACTTGGGCGGCCAAGCCTAGGGATCTGCTTCCAAAGGTCACCTTCTGGAGCAGTTCTGTTCTGACAGACCCACGGGGGGAGTCACCCACAGTTGACTAAGAGCCACCAGGCAGATGCCAAGGGTGCTTCAGAACCCCCCAGGCATTCACCTGGGTCATGTCTGATCTCCATGGTCTCCTAGTGCCTTCCCCTGACACTAACACGTTTCCCGTGTCCCCACAGTGCTGAAGGTCATACTAGCCATTGTCTTTTGCCTGGTGGTCGGTGTGCTGATGCTGATGCTGTTTACCCTCCTCCGCCACGGGCCCTGTTGGAAAAGAGAATACTCCCAGGACTTCTGAGCAGACAAGAAGGACAACCCCACCCCCACCCTCCCACCCCCATGAAGCAGAATCGCCTGGTGACCCAGCACTCCAAGGAAAGACTTTCACCACGAAGGATCATCCCATCTGCGTCGCTCCTTTTTGCCTCCAGGAACGGGAACTCAAAGACACCCAAGGAGGTCAGCCAGATGGACAGTGGGACCCTCCGTACCCTCACCACTCCCCAACTCAGCAGGTATCCTCATTGGGCTACAAAGAGGCTCTTATCCAGAAGACAGTTCAAGTCTCCGACACAAATGTCCAGAATGAAATCAGATGCCCAACCCCAATGGCTCTTTTTCCTCATCCAACTACATGCTGGTTTGCTTTTTCAGGAATAAGGCACAGTCAAAATTTATGAATAGACTTTTTCTTCTTTAGCTAGTAGATAAATTTCATACAGACACATGCACCTACTCTTCTGTGAAAAAAAAAAACAAACACCATGACCCGATTTTTGATAGCAAACAGATTTCTGTCTGTGTTCTATGTATCAGCACACACATACACATTGATATGTTTAAATCTCTTAGAAAGAGGTGTTTGGGGGATCTCGGTATCTCAGGGAGATACAGGATCTCAGAGACTGTAATACCAATGACTTTCCTTGTGACTCAGGACATTTTTCACACACATTCTACAAGGGGACATAGCAAAACCATCAATGTAGCTCCATTTTTTTCTTTTTCTTTTTTCCCCTTTCTTCGTCGTCAGAGCTGGATGTTCTACAGAGTTCTGATTTATTTCACTTTCAAAGTAAGCAGTCTTTGAGAGTTGACTGCTTCAGTTCTGCACTGATCTGGCCTGAGATATTACCCTGGGGCAAGTTATTTTATGTCTTCAATGTTGATGTCTTTTCTCTAAAAACGAAGATTCTGGACTAAGCGAACAGAGACACATTTTCTAGCCCTCATATTCTGTGAACAAATTTCAGAAAGGTTTATGCGACTCATTGGTCATCACTCAAGCAAGAACCTTCTTAGACGATGCCTATTTAGGGAGTCTGAAATGTGCTCTGAAATATTTTACTCTGCTCTGAGACCCGGGATATCCCACTGGCAAGAATTTCAATCTCATCCATTTGGTTCTGACGGGGATCCCAGCTCATACTTGCTGGGGCCAGTCAGAGAAGGATCTTCTAGGTTTCTCTTCACAACATTCTCCACGAAGTTTTATGTCCGTGACTTACGGTCCTCTGACGGTAGGCAGGTCAGTTACATCAGAACTATGGTTCCCAGCACCATTTTCCTGGAATTCACCAGCCTGCCACTATAGTCCTGGGCAGGCCACATGTGGCCCGTGGGCCATAGTTTGAGGACCCCTGTGTCCTTCACAAGCAGAGTTGGCTTCTTCACCTTTCTCAGAGGCTCGCTAGAGCCCACTCCTCCCATCTCTTTGACTTGAGTCTTTCTCTTTCTCCATACCCTGCAGCTTTCAGCAACCATACTCAAAGCATCCATCACTGTCGCTGTATCCTTTTCTACATCATTCTCTTTATTGAGCCAGTGAAGATTGGAATCTCAAAACAAGACAAGGGAGGACTTGCCTGCCCTCCTCTGGCAACTTCTGCTTCCTGCTACAAATTAAGAATGGTGTGGGCAAACAGTCATAAGATCAGGCTACCTTTCGGACTTGGGTGAGAGGAAAACCATCCACAAGAAAAGAACAAGGGACACATGACCCTTTTAATAAAGGGTCGGACAATATCAATGAATAATCTATAATATGTTGATGAAAATCAGACTTGAAAATAGAAGTATACATAGGAGCCTAGGTTCTGACTTTCTCATCCATTCAACAAACACTGGAGGAGAACTTACCATTTGCTGATCACTGGTCTAGACCCCAAATTGCTCATATCTAACCTGATTCGGAAGATCGTTTATTGCAATGGCAACTTTATACAGAGACGGTAGAATTTATCAAACGAAAGCCTTCCTAATCTTTGCCTGCAACAACATCTAGTACGTCCAAGGGTCAGAGGGGATTTTACTTTCTTTCCCTGAAGAAAGGACGCTTCCTGCCAGCATTATCTTTGGATGGCTGTGAAGACAGTGGTTGTCTCTCCCCACTCAGCTGGCTCTTGAATCCAGTCCTTCTGGCTACTCTGTTGATAAACACAGTCCTTGGTTTACGAAATTCATGGCGGAGTGAAAAATCCTCCATGTCAAGTGATTGGTTGTGATGGCATGAGAGAGCTGAACTGTACTGCCATGTGTGTCAGGAGATAAGCTAATCACCCACTGCAAGAGAGGAGCAAAGTCTCCCCAGTGACCACAGGGGCCGTTTCAGGTGGCGGCAGGTGATCTGTCCCCTTGCCAAAATGACAAGTGTTGTAGGCTGAGATAGTCTGTGCTTTTCAGTGTGCTCATGGCATTTAAACCATGATAGAGACCTTTGATCAAAGTCAGAAGAAAACAATATGTACTTATTCTCATAAAGCAAGTTTAGAAACATTCTCCAAAGTAGTAATACATATTATTATATATTATATTACTTAATATATAAAACATATGTATATGTGTAGATTACTATATATATATATATATATATATATATATATATATATAGCACCATACTTGTAGGAAAGTGCTAAGAAAAAGTTGTAGAAAGAATACTCCTATCTGGAATGGCATTGCTTTTCTAAGCAGGTACTCACTCACTCAGTGACCCCATGTGGGTCTCTGAGAACTCTGTAACTGTTTACAGGAATAGACAGCCCAGTTTTCCTCCCGAGGAATTGCCGGTGGTTTCAAACTGCCCATCACAGGGATTACAGATCAAGAAGGAACCAGTCCACCACCAGGGCTCTATAAGCACGAATACAGTGATAAAAAGAATATCTTTTTTGTCCTGGGGGGTGTTAGAAGAGTGCAAAATTAGAAACAGGCATTTTACCAGGAGTTATTCATCCAAAAAATCTGTTTTAAAATACGAGAACTGGCGTGTCCTTCTCTTAAATTTAGTCCTGATCATTATTCTCCCAGCTTCCTGTGCTGAAGTTCTATTCTAGTGCCGTGAGCATTGATGCTTGTCTTCCTGGTCAAGAAGGCCTCCTGATAAGTGAAAACTACAATGTCATTTTTCTCTCTCAAACTCTCTCTGTAGAACCCCAGGTGATGTCTGCATTCTACCTTCAGACATCATGTAGAGATACATGATGTCTGTATGTCTACATTCCAGTGCTATATAAGTCACAAACTTGAGACATTTGTGTCATTTGTAGCTTAAAGTTTCCTAATGACCAAATTGTAAAAAGGTCAAAGTAAACAGGTGAAATGAATTCGAACGATAAATGTTATTTCATTCACTGTGTCTGAATTGGACCAGGCAGCAGAGGGGACAGAGTGGGCAGCGTAATCCGTGGCGCTGGTGGAAGGTTAGGAGTTCAAGAAGAATAAGAATGTCTTGAGACTGTGATAGCTTGAGGTGATCGAACTATGGAGTGATAGGAAATCTGTGTGAACTCCCAATAAAATGGTCTGGGAAGAAAATAAATAAGTAGACATGTCCCTCGGTGTGACAGTTACACAATCAACTGTCAGACTGAGCAAATGGAGTGGGGTCTAGCTGGTCAATCAAGTCATAGCTAAGGATGTCTCCCTGTGAGCAAGGCCTTCTCCTAAGGATTCTGGCAACTGCTGTCTTCCTCCGTGGAGATGGGACACACTCTCTGTTTTACATTGCTATTGATAAGCTGCATGGAGACACACTGATGGAGCCAGAGGAACTAGGCAGAGACCCCCCGCCCCCCTTCACGCTGAGATGCTTCGAGCACCACAAGATCCACAAACTTTCCACTCACTGTCTTGTCCTCTGATCTTCCTGCACTCAGCATTATTGCATGTGTTGTGTGAGTCTGCAGAGGAATTTATATTCCTGGTATCTGATATGTGGGCTAATCTGGACTGGGCTGAGATGTTTCTTTATTATACAATTACTCTGATATAAAGCCCTCTCTTGCATACATCTGAGTGTCTCTGGATTTGTTTCTGTAGTCAACTCGGACTAACACACTTGGTAACACTTTTTTGAAAGTTGTAGGGATAAAGTTTGGTTGTGCTTTTTATTTGTGTATTCCCCTCCTCATTAGGTTTCCATGCACTTTATTTGCATGGGCCCATCCACTTATTTAGTGGATATGACGAGGGCTATAAATAGAAGAATCATATAAAAGACAGCACTGCATGCATAACCTCCCTCAAGGGGGATGAATAACAAATGTAGGTAAAGGGATACATTCATTGGGCAGTGTAAAATATGAAAAATATTTATATATAATTTATTAAGGGTTCAGGTGTGTGCTAGGGTGGGGAAGGGAGGGAATAAAGAGGAGCTGATATCAAAGGGCTCAAGTAGAAAGAAAATGGTTTGAAATGATGCTGGCCACATTTGTACAAGTTCACTTGATATCACTGACTTATGGATTGCTATCATATCTGTACTATCCCCCAATAAGATGATGTTTTTAATTCACTTAATAAAGAAATATCTGAACTTACCAAAATAAATGAACAAGTAAATCACTGCAGCATATCCTCAGGATTAATTTACCTTGCTTTGAAATCTAATTTATGTGAAAACAGATGTGAACTGATGTAGATGGAAAAATGAGGAGCCTGTGCCCTGATGTTCTCATGTGTTTGAGAACGTGTTTTTGTTCAGTGCCATGTGAGTCCAGGTAGACGAGAGAAACAAATTCAGGGATACTCATGTGTGCATAAGAAAGAGCTTTATCTACAAGAGCGGTTGAATCCTGAGAAAACATCCCAGCCCAGTCCCGATGAAGTCCCTAAGTCCTACATTAGCCCATCTGTCCGATATTAGTTCCTAAAGTCCTCTTCAGAGTCACGCTGCACATACAATGATAACGAATGCAGGAAGATCACAGGCCAGTGGATACCACATCTCGTGGATCCAGTGGCAGTCGAAGCATCTCAGCACTGGCAGAGGCCTCCAGGTGGCTCCTCCAGTTCCCAGCACATGGGGATCTCTCAGTGTCATGCCATGTGCCTTGTCAGTATGGTCTCTCAGGAAGTGAGCCTGAGTATTGTCAGTAGAATCTCCAAGGGAGTGGGCAGACAGAGATGGTATCTGTGGCCTCCAAGGAGGAAAACAGGATTTCCCAGAATTCTCAGGAGAAGGTCATGCCCACACAAAGGCTTCATTGGCTCTATCCCGAAGAACAGGCTAGCCTCCACCCCTTCACTCTCAATCCTCGAATTGACACCAGATGATGTAACTACCACAGTCCGCATCTCATATATCTCACATTCCTAGGGAAGTTGTACAACCACAGCCACAGTCGATTCTGGAACACGTCTTCTTCCACGCACTGCTCATTGTGGCTAGCTCCCCGTTTCCTGCCAGGTTCCCCTGTCACAGCCCCTTTTGAATCTCATGGTGCTTGGAGGTGGGTCTTGCCCACTCAGCGAAGAAAGGACATAGGACAAGCCTCTCTTCAGAATTTTACTCTCAGCCGGGATATGCTGTTGTCTTCATGACACCCAAAACGCGAGACTTCGCCTTGGTACTTTGGCCATCTTGTCAGTCCCTGGAGAAGGACGGCATGTTTGGTAAAGCGGAAAGGGAGTGGAAAGAGGCAGTCCTCAAGGACATGGAGGGACACCGTGGCTGTAACTACGGGCTCAAGCACAGGGAGAGTTGTGAGGGGTTGGGGCGCGGGACCAAGCTCCTTGGGTCGTGCGTGTAGGTGGGCCAGGAGTCAGAGCACCTCCGTGGCACTAACAACACAGATCCATGAGGTGGCAGTGGTTGTGCCTTAAACTTTCCACCTGGACAAAAGCACAAAACTCGACTCAACTGGAAGGGCCAAGTTTGGTCACCAGAAATCTGACAAGAAGTCCGGCGTGCTCTAGCTTCATGCTCCGGAAGCCTTAATATTTACTCGGCACCCGACCTTCCACTTCATCACCCTTTTCTAATGGCTTTATTTTCCCCAGGTACATGCGATGGTGAGACTAGCCGCTGACTGTCACTGGCGGAAGGCTAATACTCCTAAAAAAAAGGAGTATTTTTTTTTTTTTTACTAAAAAGTAAAAACTCCCTTATCTGTTGGAAACTTCTTCATGGTCGCAACTCAGCTAAAGGAGAATTTCCAGACTCCTGCTGGTGCTTGTCCATGTTGCAATCGGATGTGAACCGGTAATATGTGTTTGTAAAAAAAAAAAATAGCCCTTTAAAAATGTTTAATAAACACGAGTTTTCTAGTATTCTATTATTAGACCATCTAACAAAAACGTGAGGGGGGGGGGGGAAATACTCTAACCAACACAAAATTCTAAGTTCTGAGGGCATTCTTTGCATGCAATTTAAAAAGACTTTTTCTGTGAGAATAAAGACAAAAAAGAAAAGGGGTTAATTTTTTTTTTTAGTTTTTTTTTTAGGCATCACTGCCCTCAGGTGGTGGGAGTAGGAGGCCCAGCCTTTGCTCCTGAGGAGCTGGAATTGAACCTCCATCCCAGTGGGCCGCGGTCCCGCACACAACCACTACGCCACCGGGGCTCAGCCGAAAAGGGGTTAATTTTTTAAGAAGAAAGAAACAGAAAATGGATCTTGACAGCACTTAACAACTCCAGTTTAAGGTGAGTGTGGCTTGCAGTCCACTCTGACTAATAGAAGGGGTGAAAGAGTCTGCTATTAACCAAAATATTAGAAATTCAGCATCATTTAAAATTAGCTTGTTAAAAAGCCAGAATGGGTTTTTACTCCCTTGCAGTAAAAAAATCCTCGTAAACTCAATCAGCTAGGGGTGTTCCAGCACAGGAAGGAGGCGAGCAAGGTCACCAAGATAAGGGGCCAGTCATGCCCCACTTAGAAGCCTCAGGGGAGTGGTCTGGTAAGGCCAATTAGGGAAGCCTTACCCAATTGAGGTAAACAAGGGTGTATGAAGCATGGGGGTGGGGTGGTCTAATGACCCCTGGAGAAATGTAGGTGTAGACCATTCCCCACTGTTCAGTGCAAAACCTGCATCCATTGTACCTCACGATCATTGTAAACACCTACTAATAGCTTCCTGTGCCATGTAAAAGTCCGCTAATCTCTACCTGTGATCATTATTTTGAAACAAAACAAAACGGTTTCCGCCACAATCTTTTAAGGTACCTATCTTGCTTGACTTTCACTGGATTTTTGAAGCAGTTTGCAGGTAGCAAACTCCATCGTTTCCATCTGGTTCATATTTCTTAAGAAGCTTCCTTTACTGCCGTGAAGTTGACTCTGCTTCATAATGGCCCTCTGGAAAAGAGGAGAACCCCTCCTGTGGGTTTCTGAGCCCGTAATTCTTTATGAGATGAGAAAGCCTCCTTTTTCTCCTCTGGGGAGGCTGGTGGTTTCGAACTGCTGACCTTGCAGATGGCAGCCCACTACGCCACAACTCTCCTCAAACCAACCTGGCCCTGTCTTTGGCTGAAACAGTGACAACCCTTCCTGGTCCTTGCTTCCCTGGCATCATATGCAGTCCAATCCCGGAGGGCTCGACGCTACACTTCCTTGCAGGACTTTGAACAGGCTCTTCCTGGATCAGCCATGGGTGAGGATGCAGACCTGGGAATGGAGCCGGGAATGTAAAATGGAGGGAGGGCCATCGTCACAGGAACCATGACCTGCTAGAGACGTCGCCGCCCTCTTCAAGAGCCGCACAACCTCTTGGTGGGCAGAGTTGGAAGCATCGGTGTTTGGCTCAAAGATGGTGGCTGATCCAGCTGCCTGGATGAGGAGTCCTTCCCTACAGTCCCAGCAGTAATGGAATCTCCTGAGTGCTACGTCTAGTAGACACTCAGGACTCCCCTCCTGAGCCTCCCATTCCCGCCCCAGTTGTCACACTGCTTCTCCCAAATTTTAAAAACTCAAGTCTGATCCAATTTCATCAGCTGGGGCAGAACCAGTTCAAACTGGTTTGAAGCCCTCTTTGCTGATGGAGGGAGCCCAACATGACTCCTTGTC